>JAFVLL020040710.1:0-16372 GCA_021397915.2 Tor tambroides
AGATAGATAGATAGATAGATAGATAGATAGATAGATAGATAGATAGATAGATAGATAGATAGATAGATATAGAAAAATCAATCTTAAATCAAGTATAAATGATGATTAGATTTATTTTGTAATGTGAATACTGAAAGAGACCCAAGGTGTTGTTCCAAAGAATGCTCATTCTCAGATCAATCTGGAAGGATTATGTACAGAGCTACTTCAGAAGCTGTCTTTTGATTAGATTCTGCTCAGAAAAGATCTGTTTTCGATTTTTATTCAGATCAGTTTTGTCAGGCATAACAATGATCACCTAAAATGAGAGGCTAAGCTGATGCAGAGACTGCCAAGTAATAGTGAATTAGAAAGTGTAGTGGGAGAGAGAAAATATCCATAAGTATTTAATAAAGGTGAACTGCTGCAGTTTGAATGTCTATATAAATACCCAGTGCCAAAAGAGAGGAGAAAAAAACAACTGAATAAAAGTAGAGAAAACAAAGATTCAAAGTTGCAAGGAAAAACTGAGGGAGTAATTGTTCTCACAGGTAATCCATAGCATTAACTTATAGAGAATGTGTTTATGTCGCACCTAAACAGTGTCACGCTGCGGGTCGCACAAACCAGAGTTCAGCTGGGTCAAATTAGATTCCAGAAGCTTCGGCGTGGATGGATGATCAAAGACAACTCGGTTATTTAATCCATATTGTTGCTGGAAGACAAATTAGCTGGTAGTGCAGAGGGGACAGGCGCCTTTGAAACGCCTGAGATTGCATGCATAACCAAGGATCTGTGGCATTTGACATCTACAGAATGGGAAATGAAAGCAGGAGGCAGTGCAAGCCACCTCCTGATGCTTCACCCCAAGGGTGGTGGGAGGGCATGCATGTCTCTCAGAAACATGATTGATTTGCTTCTTAGTGTCAGCCAAGTTGCAGAATATGATTGCGGATTGCTGAGGAGATTCACTCGAACGCTCGTAGACACGGCCCGGGTGCAACCTACATGTGCTGGAAATAAGTGCTAGAGGCTTGTTGACTGATGTGCGGTCCTCAATTTGCTCTTGTTCATCATTATAATTGGGCACAGTTCAGGTCCTCACATCCTTAGCCATTCATTTTGAATTTTAAAAAGCTGTCACTCAAATCGAGGATTTGTTTTTTTTTTTTGTTTTTTTAGCTTGAGTTATTATTCAAGTCTATTGGGGGAAAAAAGACAAAAAAAATCTCTCTTTTAAACTGACTGATTTGAGGATCTAGACCAGTACAGCATGACAAGATTTCAATGACATATAATTTAAAATGTGCTGTTTACCACTAACACAATGACCTTGTCCATGCTATTTCAAGTCAAAACCTTTCTTTATTTTGTTTTAAAACATATAATGCCTATTACAATACACAAAATGGTGTAGATTTTCACTCAGAAAGTGCTAGTAAATTGCATAATTAATTACAAAGAAACAGCAAGTAATACATTGAATTTCAACATGATATTTTTAAATAGTATTTTCTTGTAAAACATACTCCAGTAACCAAAAAAAAAATGTTATATTGTTTGTAATGACCATTATAACCAGCTTCTAGACTTTCCATATAGCATTTGATTAACATGAGTATTTGGTATCAGTAGTTCAGAGCAAATCTGCAAGTCATCCGCCACAAAATGTAGTCTGTGGCATAGAGACAATATGGAGAAAACGCTGCCTGTACGTGTACATATTTATTGCGAAAGCAAATGGGATTTTCCTCTCTCATGTGGAGATAGAATAAGGTCTATTTGCTATTATAATTCACCCCAGACAATCATGTTAAACCAACTCTTCCCCACTGCCCCAGGTCTATTAAATCCCTCATTCATTATATTAATATGGATATTATTTGGCATTAAGGACAGTACAGAGAGGCATCTGAGAGATGAGCATAACAGTAACCATTCTAAAGAATTGCAGAGTTTCAAAGGAGTCTCGGTGCGGCTGCCATGAATCAAATTTTCCTCAAAAGCTGAAAGGTATTTACTGTAACACTCCTTGTGGTCTGAGGATTTTTCTTCATCATAAATCCAGAAAATTCATGTGCTTCGCATTCGCAAGGGCAAATAGGGTTATCCCTACAACAATTTGTTTGGTTCTGTGCAGAAATATAGCAGTTGTATCTTTGGTTGTTGTCCTGTTCACCATGAAGATAAATAATGGATCATTGAAGCTGTTCTGCGCAATTGTTTATTCTTATGTCTAAAGGGATAGTTCACACAAAAATGAAAATTCTGTTATCATTTACTCACCCTGACCCTACCTCTGCAGAACACAAAAGAAGATATTTTGATGAAAGTCATAAAGGGTCTAATGTTGTTTGGACCCCCAAAAGTATGCCATACAGGTTTGAAGCAACATGAGGGTGAGTAAGTGACACAATTTTTAAGAAACGCAGCTCTGTGGCTGTGTTTGAGCGCCTCGACATAGCAACTACGACTCAACCAATGGCGTGAGTTTGGGGCGGGGCTATTTGTTTGACCACATCTTGGAAGACAGAGGGAGTGTTTTACAATTATGTGGCGCTTAGTGCCAACACACTGCAGAGAAATTACACACTGTCGCTTTTAAAACAAAAACAAACAATTTTATTGTTTATTTATTTATTATTATTATTATTTTTTAAAATGATTAATTACTCCTGTTGACCAAAGTTAGGCAGTTACTCATCGCTGTCGGACAGGTTCTTTCATCATCCGTGAACATCTAGCGCTTTGATATGCATTCTGAAGCCTAATATCTTTTTGTCTCTGTGTGTCTCCTTTTCTTTCTCTCAAGCTGATGAAAGCTCGAATGCCCAGCTGAGCCTGTTTAAATGACCACTGGAGAGGCCTTTTATTCTCTCCCAGACAGCTTTCTCTATAGCACACAGAGCTTTTGATGCACACACAGTCCATCCTCCTCACTAACAGTTCAGACAGCTGTGCAAAGCCTTACCAAAACACAAGGCCTCTCTATCTCCCCCTCTTTATCTCAGCCCCACAGGAAATAATAAAAAACCTACTGGACAGCTAACCTTTCCAGTGCCAGCTGTCACTGGCTGTGACTGAAGATGAGATATTGTGAAGGCTATTGTCCTTCTGAAACCGTCAGTGATGGAAATGGGTGACAACACGGGCCCCCCAAAAATTAATTGAATATTTAATCAGCATGAGAATCTGAAGGAATTTGTCAAGCTTCTTCGTTGTTGACTTTTCCCCTTCGCTCTGACAAATGAGACAGTGTCTAAACAGTACTAGAGGACGACGCACTCTGCAGCCTGTCAAGATGTCTTTGATGCATGCAGAGGAGCTGAGAGGGGAACAACTTTTCAAAGAGAATCACTTGACTGATTCTTATTAGGCAAATCCGCTAGAAACATGGAGGTTCGCTGGCATTAAGCCGAGGGGCTTGTGTTGTACGCAACTTGAAATCTCTGCCAAAAAAGTGCTTTGTTTCCATTTTCATCTGCATGAATTTCCTTCTTATGAATCCCCAGGTACTCTAAATGAATTAATAGGGTTTAATGTATCATGAAGATTTTATAATCCACTCTCACACTCTGGTTTATCACACCTAAGATATAGACATTGCACAATGAGGGTAGCTTTAAAGCTAAATTCTACCAAATTAAATTCAAGTTATTCTACACTTAAAACTGCAGCAACTGCTTTATGAGCCGTTACCAATACATTCAGTGTATACCAAGTAAATTACTCTACTGTATAAGAGCAGAAAAGTAATTCACAGGATTCACTACAGTAAGGATACCTTCATGCTCGGCTTGTGTCCTTGAAGCTTAAACAAAAATTAAAATCAAAGGCGAGCCACACAGCATTTGGTATGGAAACAGAGACATTTAGAAGTCTGAATTTTAATTTGGGCTACATTTAACACGCATCAGTAGCAAAGAAGTAATAGCAAAGGCAAGCATGCTGCATTCCTCTCTTTCAAATATGACCTTGCTCATCAGTAATTGTGTTTCTTATTCCTGGTCAACCTGATATTGTTTTGATTACTGCACCATGCTCACCCAGACAATTAAACACTACACTAAAGAAAAATAGTCATATCATTAGAGAAGCACAATGGCCTCTGGAATTAGATAATTATTGCAGGAAATCACACTAAAAAGGTCAGCTTAGAAAGTTTTCTCTGCAGCAGTAGTTCTTAAATATTCCAAAGAATAAGGGTGCAACTTTAAAACAAATCCTTCAGTATATCAGCCATAGGATTAAAGAGCACACACATTCTTGATTTGTAAAATACTTTCATTTTAAGACTTGTTCTGATGTAAATTATGGCAAGAATGCCTTATATATGCAATAGAATGTCTGTTTTTGTATTCCCAAATAACCAACTTGTTAGCTAACTGTTATTGTTAACTAAAATTATTATAAACAATTTTTGTTAATAGACCTTAATCATAGTAGATGCCATATTTAATTTAAGCAGATGAAAATGGGGCTAAAAGAGGGTAAATTTACAATGGTTCATACTGTATAAAGGTCCTAGATTATGTAATTTCCAAAACTCACAACTTTAAAAACTATATTATGGAGTTTTTGTCTACTTTAAGGTTTTTTTTGGAAAGATGTTTTGTCAGCTGAACAATTGGCATGATTTTTAAAGTAAAGTATAAACAAATGAACACACTATGTCTAATGTTCATCAGAGTCTAGTTTTCATTCATGTCAAAAAAATAAATATGGTGCTACCCTAAAATATAAATATTAGAAACTAGATGAAAAAAAATTCAGAATGTTTCCTAATCAAGTACTGTAACAAAATAAATATGACTATACTAAAATAATAAAATAAAATAATGAAATACTAAAACTGAAAAGAAAGAAGTTGAACTAAATATAAGAAAACAAAACCTAATAAATATGACAAAATCATAAAATGACTAAAATTTAAACAAACAAAGTAAAAGGTGAACTGATATAAAAAATAAAATAAAAAATCTAAAAATAAAAGCTAATTAAAAATATAAATACTGTAATATCATATTATTACTAAAATAAAATTGTTTCACATGCATCTGAGATCTGCTCTAACAATCTGGATGACTGACTCTACACATGATCAGTATTATATATTTTAAAACAACAGTATTTTGATTTATTTAACATTTCAGGATTTAAAGATCAGCTCATCGTATTTCTAGACAAATCCCAACAAATATACTGCACTGTTCCGATCAAGCTTGTAATGCAGTGTGGCATTGTTATTAACTGCATGTGTTGTTCCGAGCAGAGCTCGTTCAGGGCAGACAGATTCACAAGTCTCTAAATACTGGCCATCTGTCTGTAGTGTGGCCCAGATGAGTGTGATTTCTTCCCCTCCTGTTTTTCCCAGGCCTGTGTTTCAAGGTATTTGTTTGTAGACCAGATGACGGGGAAGGTAGCATCTGGCAATAATAGTACCTTGGCAATGAGAAATAGAGCAGCCATTCCGCTGGATATTACGACCGAATCATCTGAGGGGGATATTCTGCCTCTCTCCTTGATGACTAATCAGCACACTGACCTACAGGGATTTCTATTCAGGTCTTCAACAACCAAAGTGAGATGGTTATACTTCGTTCACTGAGAACACGGTAACCTTAGTGTGTCATTATCATGCAGTTATACAGGGCTGTACGCTCGTTCACAGAATGTAAAAATTGCATACAAATTTGGATTCAACAAGATCAAGTGCATAGCCGTTTGATATAGAGGAACACTGTTGGACAGAGGCAAGATAACATAAAGCTGGTTATCGGCTGCCTTCAGTGTCACGGATTTGTCACGTTGTTGTTGCGACATACCGGAAAGACGATTATTACAGGCAAGAGATAGAGAGAAAAGTTAGGGAAGTAGGTGCTGAAAGCGCTGAAGGGTATTAGATGACAACAGGAGGTGGCTCAGGGGATTCTTCCTCTGATCTCGCCTCACAGTAAGAATGTAATTAAACACGTTTTAATAAAAGTGCTCTAAGAAGCAAAATGAGAGAGGAGCACGTACAAAACTCTGCTCTAATTTGTTTAAGCTCAAGTGCTTCATATGTTTTTTGAACATATATTTATCAAAAAGAGGCAACATGCAGCGTGTTTTATTGTTGAAACAGTATGAGAGCTCCAGTGTCTGGTTATTATCAGCAGTGACAGGGTGTTTATTCCCATCCTCAACCTATGCAGGGACGCAGCCAGGGTGAGCGTTTCAGCACCACGGCGCAGTGGACAGCTCCCTTTCTCCAGTGCTGCCTGCTGCTATTGTTTCCTCCTCTCGCACTTTATTTCACACTATCACTTAAATGCTCATCTGTAATCACTGCCACGTTTGAACGGTAAGTTATTATTGCAGTTTGGTTGTTGATACAAGACTTCAAAACTTCATGTTTAGCTAAGCATGTAATTGCAACTCCAGTTTGAGATGCTGCTTTAGCCCTCCCTGCTGCTTGATTTCCGCATCAACAGAATACTTTACTCAAAAATGAAAACTTGCTGAAAGTTAACACCCTCAGGCAATCCAAGATGTAAATAAGTTTGTTTCTTCACAGGAACAGATCTGGAGAAATTTAGGCATTATATTTCTTGCTCAATGGATCGCCTGCAGTGAATGAGTGCCATCAGAATGAGAGTCCAAACAGCTGGTAAAACACCATAATAATCCACAAGTAATTCACATGAATCCAGTCCATCAATTAGCATTTTGTGAAGTGAAAAGCTGTGTGTTTGTACAAAACAAATCAATCATTAAGATGTTTTTAACTTCAAACCGTCACTTCCAGTTCTAATATAAGTCCTCTATGGTATTGTTTTTCTCTTCAGTGAAAACATGATCTTGTCCGATTCAAGAGAGAAATATGCACAAGTAAAGCAGTGTTTACAAGTGAAAACATCTTCAAAGCTTCAAAATATGAATATGTTGGTGAATTTTGATGTAAGATGGACGGGGTGGACTTTCTCACTTGAGGAGGCATCATTATGGATTACGGACTTTTATTATTTTAGCCAGAAGAAATGGTTTAAAGTTAAAACACCTTAATGATGTATTTGTTTCTTACAAACAGCTTTTTACAACAGATGAATTTAGATGATTTCTTACTGGCTCTCATTTTGACGGCACCCATTCACCGTAAAGGATCCACTGGTGAGCAAGTGATGTTACATAAATTTCTACAAATCTGTTCAGATGAAGGCACAAATTCATCTACATATTGGTTGGTTTAAGGGTGAGTAGATTGTCAGCAAATTCCTTTAAAGGGATAGTTTGCCAACTGATGAAAACTGTCGGAATTCACTCACCTTTGTGACTTACTTTCTTCTGAGAAACATTTTTTTTTTTTAAATATGCTTTTGTTCATACATTGAAAGTCAATGGCATCCAAACCAACACAGGCTTTCATTGTATGGACAAAAATACACTGACACATTTTTCAAAATACCTTCTTTTTTATTCTGCAGAAGAAAGTAAGGTTTGAAATGGCATGAGGGTGAGTAAATGATGACAAAGAACAGTGATATCAGATTTTTTATTTTTGAAATCTTAACATCACATTTTCAGGGAGCAGTGTATTTGTGTGGTTCAGGGTAATCCTTGTCCAAACATGGCCGTGAGTGTGTACAGTGTTCCAGATATCTGCCTTTTAACTTTGAAGCCCCTTACTTCAAAAAGTAATTAAGCAGAGCAAATAATTTGAAAAACAGACTCATAAAAAGTACAAACGAAGCAGCGCATTAACTTCATTCTTTAGGGGCACCAGCTGTGATCAACTTGTTCGTTACTTTAAGGCAAATTAAATTTAAGGCACAGTTAGATGAATGATTCTTTGTTCTTTGTGGAAGCAGGGAAATGTACAGTATTGTTCATTTTAAAGGCTGGATTATGAAATTAATCAGTTACATAAATTCAATGATATAAATTGATTGACTTCGCTAGCCCATGTATTTGTTAAGAGCAATCCACCGTGCAGAAGGTATCACCAGTCTCATTTGAAAAAAAATAAATAAAAAGGTTTCCAAACAGATGACAGCAATTAGACGGGAATAAATTAGAACAGTCTCACAACAACAAATTAAATTAGGGTAAACGATTAAATTAAGGGAAAGGTTTAAAGTTCCTTTAATCGATAATGAGGAAACACATTTGGGAGAGCAGAACATTTTAGACAGCCATTCATTTAACAAATTAAAAATGCATGTTTGGTGTTATTAATAAATGATTTGGTCATAATTGCAACAGAAATAAAAGAGAATAAGGTTGAACTACAGAGTTCTCAGGGAAAAAAGTGCCCTTCACAGTCTATTAAACTGCCAAAAAGTACCAAATAGTAGTACAGAAGATATATGGTGCGGACTTTCTGTATTAACATCAGGTTTTTCAGCCATCTGAACCATGTCTAGAAACACATTTTTCTGAAATGTAATTAGATCTTTTGTTGCCATACGTTCCACCTTATTTAATCCAGCTGCTGAAGTGAAGACTCATAAGCACAACTGTCAGTGAATAAAGTTATCACTCATGAGGATTATCTGAATATCATAGCTATCATATAAGCAGACCCCCCCGTATCTTCATCCAGCAACTATAACGCAGAGGACGTGTAAGATCTTTTTCAGTCCTGGTACTAAAGAAGCAAGTGATAAATATCCAGGGTCATAAATACTAAATGATAGGCAATTAGAGACACCTGAGGAAAATTACATCTCATGCACACACCTGTGAATTGAAGCAGCTATCCATCCATTAGAGCCAAGCAGAGCAAGACACGGAAAGATGTTGAGACAGAGAGATATAGTGGGGGAGAATGGATGGGCTTGAGCTAAGTGCTGAAGGAGAGAGACAGGTGGGACGTAATCTGGGCTACGCTGTGTCTCCTTTTGGAAACTATGAGACACTCGATCATGTCCACACGGGCCACTTCTTGTATCCTCAGGGTAACTGGGTGTCAGCCATTTCATTATAGGACAGCAAAGGTCGCTTTGGTCACTTTTCAATATCTGAAGTAAATATACAATGTATGTTTATTCAACAAAAAGTTATTCACATTAAAATCTAAAGAAGAGTTTGTAACAATTTGATTCATTTTGATACAGCTGCATTCCATTTAGTCCATCACATCCTCAAAAGACGACTGTATGGAAGTTGTTCCACATGTACCTCATTATGGAATAATGGGCCTTTTAATTGTCTTGTCTTTAACAGTCATGCCTAAAGAATAACCTTTAATTAAGTTCTCGCTGATTACTTTTTTCCCTATTTGACAAAAGAAATTACTGTCACCCAGAGAACAGAAATAATTATTCTTATTTGGTTTCACCAAATTGCCACTTTTTGGCCATTTAGGTTGCCTAGTTTATCTTTAATTGATTTTAAAAGTACTTTTATATATGTAAGCAAGTAAGCAAATTAATTAATTAATTAATTAATTCCTTTGGCAGATAATTTTTTATACAAACTGATATACAACTTTATTTACTAACTAAAATAAATAAATAATCATGTATACACTTCATTTTTTTTTTATCCCAGAGGGGAAAAAAAAATTAAATGTGCCAGTTTAAAAATATTGTATGTTTCTTGTCTCCTATGTCAATGTGAATCATATGAACTGATAATGATATAAATTTTTACTCAACTGTTTCGAACTATCCGAGCAAACACATTGTGTTCATTTACCATGCTTGGATGGGATGGCCATGAGTCGGGCAACCCAGTAGTGAGGCCTTTATTTGGCCCTGCAGTGGGATACAGCTGAAACTCAAACCTGACCATTGTACGTCGCAGAAAAGGCAGCATAATCTCACCCGGCGTAAGCCATGTCCCACTGAGTCCTATTCATGCCCTGACATCCAGCTTACTTGCATCTGTCTGTTGCCTTGAAGCTCTGCACAGGAGGTTGATTCCCTCCGAATTTTAAATAAGGAAATAATGTGATTGAAGTCGGCGTATTAAGTGAAATCTTCTGTCTGACTGCTGGATTGCTGAGCTCTGTTATCTCTCCCACAGAGTGAACAGCTCCGACCGCAAGCTCTTTCTACTTGCAGGGAAGGCATAATTTGTCTCTCTATACATGCTACCCAGCACAATAAGCGAAAAAAAGAGAGAGAAGGAGAGACACAGGGAGCTAAACATGCAAAAAGGGAACTTGCGCTTTAAGCCCGGAATTGACATTCAGGCCGTGCGATCGAACAACAGTTGGCCGTTCTCCTATAAAATTGGCAATGCATATTTGTGTTGAGTTATTCTCTCTCTCTCCGTCTTTTATTTCATTCGCTTTCGTTTCTCCCCTCCGCCGCCCGCCATGCCTGTGATGAATCTCAATTATGGCAAGGTCACCTTTCATTCAGTTGATCTCTCTGTTGTTTTATTTGAACTGGCAGTACTTCCACACTATTATGGTATACTTATTGACAGCCTGAATCCTTTCCAAATAAGAGCGACAAAAATGTGGGAACGTTACTGGCTCTCCTCTAATTTTGGGTGACAGAATTGGCAGCATCTCTTCATAGCCTAGGTAATGGCCTTATTATTACCACTGCATGCTCTGGTGATTCGGGCCGAGATTTTTATGCCGTTTTCCCATTCCGCACACTAGCTCGCACTGGATGTCCCGTGACATTTATATTTGTCAGTTTAAACTTTCAAAAGCACTCGTTCAGGTTTGAGTACATTTTTACAGAAGTGAAAATATGGAAAATTTGATCCGTAAGCATGTAAAGTCAAGCGTTTAACCTTGTGGAATGAGAGGTGGTGGGAGTAAGATTAGCATGCAGTGAAATGTGCTTAACATAGCGCTCACATTCATGGCAAAGTTCTCATTTAAACATCAAATACATTGGAGCTGTGATTTAGTAATTAGCGCTGGTGCTCTGACACATCGAACTGTAACACAGGCTCGAGTCCGGGTCATGTTAATTCCATGTACCTCATGCACATTGGAGCTGTAGTCTAGAAGTATGCAAGTTTAAGCCTGGCTCACATCATTCTCAGCAACTTATCTACAATTAATTGTGCATGTAATACATAATTGTTCATTTTATTTGTAACTACATATTTACTTGAAAGTTAAAGTTCTGTCATGATTTACTCGCACTCATGTTGGTCCAAACCTGTATGAGTTTCTTTCTTCCAGAGAATATAGAACCTTTTTTTTTTTTTTGGTCCATACAATGGAAGTCAGTGGGGTCCAAAACAACAATGACTGGACTCCACTGACTTTCATTGTAAAAAATTAATTCAAAATATTTTCTTTTGCTTTCTGCAAAAGAAAGTCATACAGGTTTTGAACAACATGATGGTGAGTAAATGATGACAGAATGTTCATTTTTGGGTGAACTATCCCTTTAATAAACCCTATTATTCTTTAAAACCATTTGTAGTTTAATGTAACTGTTTACAAAGTGTTAACTAATGTATTTGGTAACACTTTACAATAAGGTTCATTAGTTAACATTAGTTCACTACATTATTTAACATGAATTAAGAATGAACAACACTTCTCCAGCATTTATTAATCTTAGTTAATGCTAATTTTTATTAAATAACATTAACAAAGATTAATAAATAGTGTAACAAATGTACTGTTCATTGTTTGTTCATGTTAGTTAATGCATTAACTAATGTTAACAAATGACACCTGATTGTAAAGTGTTACCATGTATTTTAATAAGGTACAATTCTAGTAATGCTCTCCTAATATCAAAACTTTTAAAGCATTTATTTGTATTGATGTTGTATAAACGGACTGCAATGCCTGTCGCCTGCCTGCATATGTCCACTAAAATCTCCAGTATAGTATTCTACCATAGTAAACTGCAGAAGTAGCAGACCCAGTCGATCGCAATAAATTATATTATAATATAGCAGCGGTGAGCTGTGCATTTCACACCTAGGCCTTCAGTGGTGTCCTACTTGAATTAATCTACCTCATAATACTTTCATTATGATGCCATGCAGGGCTGTACAGTGCGCACATGCTACAAAAAAATCTGTGCGATGAATAAATTTACCACAGCAGCAGGTGTGCAATACAGTTTTGCGATGTGTGTGTGAGCCTGTTTAGAAACCTGTTGTCAAACTAAGAGAACATTTAAATGACATGTTTTTATTCCAAATTCACTTAATAACATCAGTTGAGTGTTTGAAATATAAGAGAATGAGGCAGAAATCATGCTATTTTGTAGAATTCTATACAGTGATAGAAGGCTATCTCGATTAGCACTGCATTATAAATACCCGAGATGGCTTGAAGAACACAGATAAACTATATATTGTCACAATCATGTTTATTGTATTGATTCATCAGATAAAACATCTCTATCTGCATTTCATTCACCTACAGCGACAGCTGGATGCCTTGTCTTTGTCCATATAAGGTATTTCCTTGAACAGCATAAGTTCTATTATTTCTGTGAGTCTTACTTGTGGAGTTTCTGCACGAGGGTTCCCTCTGGCATCAAGTATGAATGAAACAGACATTACATGTCTGGCAGACAAACCCTTTCCCCAACTGGGACAGGCTTGCTAGTTTCGGGGCTGGCCGACCTTTCCTCACGATGTCTAGCTTTTCTTGAAAAGTCCATCTTGAAAATGGCTTTGTAAGTACATCTGTGACCAAATCAGTTTCCTATTTTCCTCTGTCAGACATTGTGGATTAAATGACAGCTATTAAATCTACAGGAATAGTATATTTTAGCTTGTGCAGTTCACTACAGATGCACTTTGCAAGCTCTGACTTGTCTAATTATCCAATCAAAGGACTTGAAAATGATGATGTTATCTTACGCCTGCTAGATGGCCCTGGTGTCGCCTACTCGAAATCTGATTGGTTAAAGCAACAGTTTTACTGACATTTAGTTTAAGCTACAGGCGCCCTTCCTGTTGATACTGAAGGCCTCAAGGAAGTTTTTTTGGCCCTGGCAACACATGATGTCAGTCATTGGCTGAAATATGATTGGATAAAAGCTCTAACATAAACATTCCACTACTGGAAGCAGCACAGCCAAGAAAAATGCTATATAAACAGAACAGACTATTGGGAATAATTTAATACACATTCAGGAAAAAAAAAAAAAATAGAAAAAAATGTAGGTCAGTGATTCTGATAGAGAAGGCCTTGCTGGCCCTGATGGCCCACCACTGTAATATAATATATTAGATATTTAACTATAGAAATTAGAAAACATAACATTTTAGTATATTATATTAAAAAGTAACGTTTTAGTAACAAGTTTCAATACATTTAGCGTAAACGTGGTTTATATGAATATTGCTTTGTCCATTAATAGACACTACCACAAGATTTAATTTTGTGCAAAATTTTCTCACAATTTCCATTCACCTTGAAGTATTATGAAAAATTATGATAAATATTAAAATGCCCCTATTATGGGTAATGAAAGGTTCATATTTTGGGTTTGGGAGTCCCCAACAACATGTTGACATGCATGCAAGGTCAAAAAACACTTTAATTGTCTTATAATATGCATTTATTTTTACCTTACTTGCTCAATGACTCCCAAACGATTCGCTCAACGATTCATTTTTCCAAACCCCTCCTTTGCGTGACGCTAATCTGCGGTGATTAGTCAGATTGGTCTCATTTTCATTTCATCATGCTTGTAATGCCTGATAAAACAGGTTTGTGAGCACAGCTGCTTTGTGTACACTGTACAGCGTTACCAGGGAAACAGCTATTTTTACCGCTCTAAAAGAGGCACCAAGTGGCAAAGAATGAATTTGCATTTTCATTCAGACCAACGCGAAAAGAAAAGAAAAGACCAAAAAGTGGATGGGCAATATGCTAATGTTTTACGTTGAGGTCAACATGAAACGGCTTGGGATTCATTTTAAAAAAGACTCGTTTCAATGATTCAGAGTTGACTCTTTCTTTTGAGAGACAATAACTTTATACACGGAGCAATTTAAGATTTTCAAACTTTGCAGGATGTTTTCATTCACTTAGAGCTGTGTTACACGCCACATGAAAGGTCATTTTCAAAAATCCATAATAGGGGCACATTAATAAATAAATAATAATTAATAAATCAACAAATAGTATGTCTATTCATAACTTTACAGTAAACCAAACAAACAAAGTGTTGTTTACTGTAGTTTCATGATAGTTAATACATTTACTTATTGAAAAAATGAACCTTATTGTAAAGTGTTACCAAAATATCTTTAGTTATTTCAGCATTGTTAAAAGAGTTTCTGTACTGAAACCAGCCTACAGTGTCCCGTCTCTACTGTTGCTGTCAATTAAAGTGACACCAAGGCCAAAAATAAAATAAAAACTCATACACAAGGCATGTGAGATGAAACTTGGCTTGTGTGATCTTCATTTTAGACACTTGACCTTTCATATTCAGCTATGAATATCATAATAATGTAAGCTGTCAAAAATGTAACTATTTATAACAAGCATTTTTTTATTTATTTTAAATCGCAACATCAGAAAATTTCCAACGATATGTGACACATATAGCTACATAGCCCTTACAAGGGAAATATTGGATCCAGCTGCAGTAATTATGTGAAGGAAGTCAGAATGAGTAAGGCGTGATGTGACTACCATTGTGATCTCAGCAGAATGTTGTCATTGCCTCATTCACATTTCATGGGGATGCTGATGTGTTTAATCGTCTCTATGGTGCAACATCTGCCACCAGAGCAGGAAAATAGGGAGCGAGAAAGCGAATAGACTGCCTGCTTCTCAATCGACAGTGACGTGTGGTTAAGCGTGAGCATCTTAGTAAACAGGCGTTGTGATGTCTTTGTAATGTGCCTGGTTTACCATGCCCTGAGTCATTAGCCTTGTGGAAGATTTGTTGCGCTTTATTTTCCTGTTGGCTGCCACTCTTTGGAACTAGAGAGGCTGGCTTGCTGACTATGTCTGGCAGTGCTGGGCCTGTTAGGTCTCTCTTTGGGGTATTGATCGACACCGGGATTGTTTGACCCTGTTTACAGTCTAAGGTACACAAGCCACATCTTGGAGACCCGCAGACAGCTGAAAATGTCAGACGACGATACCAGCCTTAGCTCCTGGAGCGAGGGCATATTATTGAGTTAATCCTGCAGAGAGGAAAATTGTGACCAGCAAAGAGCACCTGTGTCTCTGAAAGCCATTGAAATATAAGAATACACACACGGGATATAGGATGTATAGCTTTATATATATCCAATCGAATTGAGCCTAAGGGACTGAGGCTGATCTTCTAAAACAGATTGGCCAGACTTTTTCCTAACCAGAATAAACAGGTTAGGAAGGCAAAAAATAACTGGAGTGATTCATTTCAAAGGTATATGAGCTATACTTTGGATTCTTGGCCTTTCAAATGCATAGATATGAGCACATATACCTCACAGGCTAAGAATCTGAATCTTTTTATTTGTAGATAGAGTCAACAAGCATCTGAGCACATATAGCTCTAAGATACACTCTTCACTGCTCAGGATTGTTCCAGCTTTAACTTTCACCCACCCTCATTGAAAATGAATTGTTAACTTCTTCCAAGCAGCTCTCTTTGCTATACTAGTTAATCAAGGCAGTAAAATCACAATAAATGCAATCAAATAGGCCTCATTTATTGCAAATGTAAGTGGACTTGAACAGGGGCAATGATTGCGTTGTATAACATATTTCTCTTAAGTACCTATCATTTAACATTAGAGATTTAATGTTTATTGTTCGATTTAATTGCGCTGCCTCTGCAATATAAAAATAGCCATTTCAGGCATATAAAAGCATAATGAAAATAAATTCATTTACTGCAAGTACTCACTCAAATACACATTTTCAATATATTAACTATTATGCTTTTCTCATAAATAGACACTTACAGAAGCGATATTCAGGCACTTTAGATTTTCACAAAAAGACAGGTCTGTAAAAACAGTGGCACTGGTGAAAACATGGTATAAAGTTTTCAAACTTCATTTAAACACACACACACACACACACACACTGTGTGTATATGTGTATATATATATATATATATATATATATATATACAGTATCTCACAAAGGTGAGTACACCCCTCACATTTCATCAACAACTTTAATATTTCTTCTCAAGGGACAATACTGCACAAATGAAACTTGGATATATTTTAGAGTAGTCAATGTGCAGCTTGTACAGAAGCACAAATTTACTGTCCTCTAAAAATAACTCAACATGTAGCCATTATTGTCCAAATAACTGACAACAAAAATAAGTACACCCTAAGTGAACATGTCAAAACTGTGTCCAAAATGTCAATATTTTGTAGGGGCACCATTGTTATCTAGCACTGCTTTAATCCTCCTGGGCATGGAGTTCACCAGAGCTGCACAGGTTGTTGCTGGGATCCTCTTCCACTCCTCCATAATGACATCACGGAGCTGCTGGAT
>JAFVLL020040712.1:0-12344 GCA_021397915.2 Tor tambroides
TAAACTGTGTTGACTGACAGCATAAATAAGGATACTGTGCTTTTCCATATTCCAAAGTATCATCACCATCCACATCCAGATCTGCATCGCTGTCCTGATGTTCTTTCAATGTGCTGCTCACCAAACCTAAAGACATTTGATAGGAGAATTCATTAAATGACAAAAAAAGCACATAAAGCCTTACAGAATGAGGAAGGAATAGGAACAGGCAATAGAGAGAGAAATTCAAAAATAGGTTGAGATACAAATGCACCCTACTGATGAACTGCAAAGTGCTAATAAAATCAAAAGTGTTTTTAAGGACACAAGGGTCTGTATGACCTGTGATCGGCTCTGTCTCTGTTTGACCCCTGTCTAAGTTCTTTTACAGTAATCTCCTTCTCAAGAGGTTAAAACCACTCCCATTACCTCACGTGTCTGTTGTGAACTAATCACGCACACGACACAAGCTCTGTTGAAAAACTATGTGAGTTGCCTATAAATGCGGCCACTCAACCTCATAAGTAACTGATTTAGGAATGCTGTACATTGGCATTAACTCTACAAATAGACTTGACATTTGCATTGGATTTCAAGAGACTATTACTCTATTTAGCATGGCGCTAAGCTAACAAAAATATATAGACTGTAAAAAAATATTTTTAGAAGTTGTAAAAGATTACTGGAGTATGTTTTTATAATAAAATACTATTCAGTCTTTCTACTTCAAAATTTCACATTTTAATTCAGTGCTTTACTAGCCATTTCCTTGTAATTACGTTTGAAAGAAAATTGTTTTAAAGTAAAAACTACAACAACAAAAAAATCTCTGTAGTTCTCTGTAGTTCTTCTCTGTAGACAGTTTTCTTGGTTTTGGATTCGATTTTTTAAGATATTTGTTTTTCTAATCTGATACTGGACTCCTAATAAACATGGACTGATTTATATGGATGTATTTGAGTATTTGGCATATAGTTTAATTACTGTGAAGCGTTTGTTTGTGTTTCATACCTCTGAAGCCTCTGAGAACAGAAACCATCTGTATTCTTCTCTGTTCGGCCCATTCAAACTCCCTCCTGGCTGACAGCACAGAACCATCTTCTACAACACACACGCCATCTCTCTGTGGAAAACACACACATATCAGTATCTCTGGAGAAAATGTCTCCACCAGCCTCAAGACAATGCTTTCATCTGCTACCTTCCCTGAATGCCCTCTTGGTACTAAGTCACAGCTGAAAGAAACAGAAAATAAAAAGAAATAGACATTTCACAGGCAGATTTATAGTTTGTCTGATACTTCTGGTCACATCTACCTGTCTTATACATCATACGACTGACTTAGCAGAACAGGACAGCTGACGCCTGCCTCATGCTGCCTGTCAAGTACAGATATCACAAACAGTCTGTGATCTGTCAGTGAAAGCAGATCTAGAGAAAATACAGACTACAGGGGAAGGAACTTTTCATTGTTTTGAATGAAAACTTTATAGAAATAAGCTGCATTTTCATCATACCTGGTCTTCCTCTGCTTTCCGTCTTTTAAGTTTCCCAATGCGTGCTGTAAAAAAACAAACAAAAAAAACAGCTGATTTTTTTTTACTGATGCTTGACACTTTTCATATTATGTCATCTAAAAATGTGAAGCATAAATACATCTTTTTGATTTGATTTTCTCCAGTGGCAGTTTTATGATGGAAATATATACGATCTCAAGCTGACATAAACTGATAAGACAGAAAGGCCTCTATGGCCTACAAAAGATAAATAAATGGCAAGGGAATTGGACTGATCTGTTTATCTGATTATAAAATAAAGACAAACAAAAGATTTCTAGAATTCTCTGCATCATCTTTTTTCAAACACACACAGAAGTAAAATTCAGCATTGTGTAACGGTATCCACCACTCCATTAAAATCTCTGTGTTTTGCTGAGCTGCTAATGATGTTAAGGGACATTAATCTTTAGGAGCCTCAGCTCATAATATAGTCAAAGAAGACAGTAGAAACAGAGCTGAGGCTGTTACAATCACAATGAAGTTGAGCATAACAGAGAGGGGATCATTAATTAGAGAGAGAGAATCTGATCAATTAGCTGTGACCAATCGTCCAGTGCACCTTTTTTAGATGTTAATGAAATAAGATAAAAATTAACAGACCAGATAAATGATCGAAAATTCAACATGATAGAGTATCAATATTTCACAGTACAGAGATTCAGTACTCTGTGTATAACTGTGTCAAGGGTGCAATATTACATTAAATACTATTTCTAATTCTACATTTTTAGAAGATGATTCTACAGTCATTTTCTCCCTTAAGATGATTTTAAATCAGTGCTCACAGGCATTCTAGATAAAGCCTCTTTAAATATCCTAAAAACAAAACTTTATGTTAATAAAATAATAAAGCGTTGGTAGTGAATCCGCTGTCATGTGCCGTGTGTGGAGAACAGCTTACCAGACAGTGGGCAAGAAGATACATGTGGGAATCCAGAGTCAGGCCAAACATGAACAGATTTCACTTTCTGTTTGGCGTAGCACCTGCACCAGCAGAGCTCCTTAACTGTTAACATATCAAAAGGTTAAAGGTCAATAATTCGCTCTGCTCGTGAGGGTGCTAGGTCAAAGGTCAGGGGTGGTGCTTTAATTGACTGTTCAAACTGTGTTAGAAGTGTGACTCAGAGTGTGCCAGTGCTGTCTGAGAACAATTTGTAATAATTACCGAATATCAGTTAAAAGAATGTCTTGTTATGGAACTCATAAAAAACTTGTATTAGTAGTCATAGAGATACATGAATTTGGTCTGATCCAAGTTCTTAATGCATGTTTATGACCCTGCATAAGCAATGACTGAAATACAAAATAAAGAAAAGAGAAACACAGTGAGAAGATACTAAAAGTCACTGACAACGTACCATTGAGTCTTGTTTGCCTGTTTGCTCGTACTCGCAAAAATGTCTGAAATGAAAAAAAGAGAAGAAAGGGACATTTCAACATTCATGGTCTCATACAAAAACATTACACTTAACATTTTATTTTAAAGAATAAGCCTTGAAGCCATCACACAACATTTGTTCTCACTGAATATCCAGTTTCACAAATATGTCATGTTGACAAAAACTTCTAAATTATTCCAAAAAGAAAATCGTACAGGATTCTAATTAGAATTTCTATCATATTTTGGAATCACTCCTGTAAGATTCCTATCTAGAACTTTCTGGGAAGGTGTACAAAGGATTTTGTACTTAGCCTGTTCATTTTCTTTGTAGCAGCTTATTTACTGAGACAATGTACATTAAAGGGAATGATTTAAACAGGATGCCAATGGATCCCAGTAAAAAAAAAAAAAAAATGAGATTCTTATAAGTCCTATAAGAATCTCATTGGAATGGCTTTAAATTCTAATTAGAACAATTTTCTAGTTGGAATCCTTTAGGATTTTTTAAAATGGGATATAACAGCAATTCATGTTGACTTTAATTCAGGTATAAATTGAAAGGACTCACAAATCTGATCATACCCTGCAAACCTAAAATATAAATACCAGTTTAGACCACACAAAAAAAAAAAAAAATTGATCTTTTTATAAAGTGTGATATTGTGAGGACAGAATTGTTTGTAAAATATAATTGACTTTTATATTGGCATTGCACTGATTCTAAAATATTATTATTATTAAAATATCACGTGAGCGATATTTATGTTGTTAGTTTTTGTTAAAGTGTATGTTTACTCACTGTTAGATAAAACAGTTAAATTAATCCATTTTTAAAGCATCTTAGAAACTTTTTATTTAAATATAAATATATGTTTTTTAGATTTTTTTTTTAAATTACATAATACTTTTGATAGTAAAATGAAATCAATATTTCTAAGCAGTCTTTAGAAAGCTGAAAAAAATCTGAACATAAATATTATTTTAAATTAAATTAAAGTCCAGTAGATGGCAGCACTACACTAAGGTCTGTCTCAAACTTTTGATTGACATGTAGTCTAGGAATGTGTAAAGTCCACACTCAAATTAGTTTGATTCTCCCCATAATTGATTAAAGTTCAATATGCTCCTCAAAAGAAGTGCAAACTAATGCAGTTAGATGAATATAATGTGCATTCTGTGCTCACCTGGTACCTGTCGGAGTGCACAGCCTCGTCAGCAGGACGTGGAGAGGAGGCGGAGGAGGAACCCTCTCTCTTTATGTGCATAGAGAACAGAGACTGAGAGAGGCAGAGCGGTTATTATTGCCCGTAGACATAAATAAATTGTATATAACAAGTGTTGTGAAGTACATTGGAGAGTCCGTACCTTAGGCGGCCCAGCAGCAAGACACTCCTTCTGAGCAGGACCCTGACTGTAAACAGGAGAGAGTGTTATTAACACATATTTCATCACCACAATCCCATTACCAACAAAACTCAGCCTTGTTTTAAACACAAATCGTGAATATGAATATCCAAACACGCTTGAAAACGACATTTCCTTCACAGTCAAATAAAACTCGTATAAAAAAAGCTGTCTCCACTCAGGTCCTGTACAGCAGGAAGGCTCTAACACACCCTGGGGCCGAGTTCAATTTGACACAATTACTGTCCACAGCTCTGTCACTAAGCAGATTATGGCTATAATTTCTTTATTGGAGAAATCTTTCATGTGTTCAGAGTGGCTAATGTGCCGCCCTGCCTCGTCTGATGCTGATAGCAAACGTTGAGGAAATGCGTTATTAGCTTGCTATGATTTTCGTAGGGACTGCCTTGAGCTTGACTGGCTGTGAAATGTCAGTAACAATGTAACAGCTTGTAATTTGTGATGTTGCAATGATGGAGGAGACAGGGAGAAGGGTGGAGGCATGGTGCACATGCCCGGAGGCTGTAGATAAATATGCCATCAAGACCTGGAAGCATTTAATGTACCTTTGGAAGGGACAGGCTACAGGGAGGAGGTGTCAGGGAGTTTGTGTGTGAATGTATGTATGTGTGTGTGTTCATTGTCTCAATCTGCTTTAATTTTGCCCTTCCTCCATCTCTCCTGCTCTTGTCTCCAGTTTTGATCTCTTTACTATGGGCGGCGATGCATTTTCAAGAGCCTGGATGAGATTTGAGTAAGAGTGACAGAAGAGCATGCTGACTGTCAGTGGCACTTTACTGTCTACGTGTTCTGGTCGACACAAAGAGACTGAGGCAGTTCAAAAAAATCTAATCAACCCTCGACTGATCGGCTGATAGATTATTGATTGTCTCAGTCATTATATGGATTGTATCTTGTTCATTACAGAGGAACATGACAGGTTTCATTTTTGTCGTCTCCATGAGAATTGCAGGTGAAGAATGAGGGGGAAAAGAGTGTGATAGCAGATAGCATTGGGATACTTTATTTATTTATTTATTTATTTAAATAAATACATGTTAAATAAAACTAATATTAATGAAAAATAAAAATAATAAATAATAAAATAAATTATTTGCATTTATATTACGCTGCAGCATCACTGCGACCAAGCCGTTTGAAGAATTAATGTTGGAAGGATTTATTTCTATGGTTTGGAAAATTAACTAAGCAAGTAAATAAATAAATCAGTTTTTTCATAATTTTATTAGGATTTTAGATTATGGCAACAAAATACATTCAAGAACCACAAAAACTGGGACAACATTGGGATATTATATTATTTTTATAGTTTTTTATTTATTTATTTATTTGACATTTTTTTTTAATTTTTCGATTTAAATAATTAAATATTAGATAATAATGTATTTATGATCAAATAAAATGTATTTATTTATTTATTTCTAAATGGTTTACATAAACAAAAAACAAATAAACCAATAAAAAAAGTTATTGTTTGATTTTTCTTAGGCATTTTTGATTATAACAAAGTAGATTCAAAAACCACAAAAATTGGGTCAGCATTGGGATACTCTCGATTTAAGTATTCAATTTAAATTAATAAATGTTAAATAAAACTTCTACATGGTTTGAATGAATGAATGAATGAATGATTTAATAAATAAAAGATGAAATGAAAAGAAATATATATATATATATATATATATATATATATAAAGACTGTTGTCAAGTGTGTGAATTGTGTTGAATTGGAGGATGTACCTATTGTGCAGCTGCATTAGACGCTCCATTTCCTGCTCCATGTGTTCCTGCAGCTCTCCTGGCCGCAGCACAGCATCACAGATCGGACACATGGGCGTCTGAGTGTCATACAGGGCCTTCACTTTACCTGGAAAGACAGGTGAGAGAGGAAGACACAAAAGAGATGCTTTATTATAATAAACCTACAATAAGCAATAAAGAGAATTCTTTACAATGATAAAAATCATCTAGTTCAGGCAGATGTGTCACCTCAAAGAAGCTCATCAACATGACAGCAGAGACATCGAGTAGCAATGCCTGTCTCGAAGTGAGGCCATCACAGGCTAACAAGTGGCCAAATGAAAGCAAATAGATGTGAATAAAACATGGATCTGCATGAAAACGTCACCTGGAGCCTTGCCCTTGACAATCAGCCCCCCTGTGAGTCCCCTCTCTTTTAAATTTCATCTACGGTGCAGCTCAAATAAATTCACTGACAAGTACTAACTGCTTGCATATCTGCCTAAAGGCACCAACATCAGTAAACAATGAAATCCCATGGCTGAAATTGAATTTATAACCACATTACCTGCACAGATAACGTCGGCAAATAACAAGATGATAAGAGGAATTTGATTTGATTCTGGGACGAGCATGTCTTTTTCCCCTCCTCCTGCTGGAGGGACTCTCATTGGGGGAATTTGAGAGAAATTCCAAAATGACAATGTTACACCTTAACATGGATACACTAATTAATATACATAGAAAAACCTAAACCTAAAACAACGTGCAGCTATAAACTGCTTAAATCAAGTTAAAAAAAAAAGTTCTATTAATTTACATTTTCATTTATATGTCGTCATTTAGCAGATGCTTTTATACAAAGCGACTTACAAATGAGGACAGAGGCAATCAAAATCAACAAAAGAGCAATAATGTGTTAAGTGCCATGATAAGTCTCAGTTAGCCTAACGCACTACGCAAGGTTTTTTTAAATATAATAAATAAAAAGAAAACAAGTAGGTAGAATAGAAAAAAAAAATTTAATTTCAAATTAATTCTATAATTCTGTTATTTTATGTTGCATCATAAATGCCTATATTGCTAAAGATGTGATAAATGGGTACCCATATTGTTTGTTTTAAATTTTAATTAATTATATTTACACTACCATTAATACTGTGAAATATAATTACAATTTAAAATAACTGTTTAATATTTTAAAGTACTTTAATTTATTCTTGTGATGGCAATGCTGTTACTCCAGTTTTTAGTGCTCGTCACATTTCTTATTATTATCAATGTTAATAAGTCGCACTCCTTAATATATGTGGAAAGCATGATACACAATTCATAAGATATAGCCTATATATATATAAAGTTGATAAGCAGTTAAATGTGTTTGTTTACACACAGAGAAAAGTGTAAGCTTTTAATAAGTCCAAGAATAAAATGATTAATTTACTTAACATGTTAAAATTGATTTACAGAAATTTTTTTTGCTGTTTTCTAACAGTTTGGACTTGAATAAAGAAAGAAAACTTGAACTTAACCTTTTCACAGGCATTTTGTTTAGACAGATATCGTGATGTATTATAGGATTTTCTAGAAATATATCAATTATTGCAGAATCGCTGTATCGTGATATTATCGTTATCGCGAGCCATATATTGTGATTATATCGTATCGTGAGGTATCCTGCGATTCCCACCCCTAATAAGAACAGCATTAATTTAAAATAGAAATGAAAAAAATTACTTAACCCAAACTTTGAATGATGGTGTACATTAAAAAAAAAAAACTGTTAACATACTCCTAACAAACAGAAAAAAAGTCAAAATTAACAGAAAATTGCTTTAAAAGCAAAAAAATCTGCATTTTACTTCAGAACGTCACAAGAAAACAGGCAATCATCATCCTTAGACGGTCCCATAGCATTTTTTCCCTAAGTTATAGGATGACTGCACATGCCAACATCCATATGACAACTGCCACCGTCATGATCTAAACAGCCATATATCACCCTGCAGCCCAAGACTGGTTACCCACTGAAGCTAAGCAGGGTTGAGCCTGGTCAGTACCTGGATGGGAGACCTCCTGGGAAAACTAGGTTGCTGTTGGAAGAGGTGTTAGTGAGGCCAGCAGGGGGTGCTCACCCTGTGGTCTGTGTGGGTCCTAACACCCCAGTATAGTGACGGGGACACTATACTGTAAAAAGCACTGTCTTTTGGATGAGACGTTAAACCGAGGTCCTGACTTTCTGTGGTCACTAAAAATCCCATGGCACTTCTCGTAAAGAACCGGGGTGTAACCCCGGTGTCCTGGCCAAATTCCCTCCACTGGCCCTTGTCTATCATGGCCTCCTAATAATCCCCATCCACTTGATTGGCTCTATGACTCTCTCTCTCCTCTCCACCTGTAGCTGGTGTGTGGTGAGCGCACTGGCGCCGTTGTCCTGTGGCTGCCGTCGCATCATCCAAGTGGATGCTGCACACTGGTGGTGGTTGAGGAGAGACCCCCCACATGATTGTAAAAGCGCTTTGGGTGTACGGAAATACACAATAAAGCGCTATATAAATGCATCATTCATTCATTCATTCATTCATTCATTCATGATGGGAGACGAATTCTGAGACGGCCATGAACTGACCTTTCCAAAATGCCACATTTCATCCTGGCTTTGTGTCACATTATGACAATATGTCACAAGCCTGAAAAAGACAATACTAGAGGCTTGTATTTCACAGAGCCACATTCAAAGGGGTAAACAGTCATATTACTGGAGGCCAGATGAACGTGGCTCTCTTGGTAATTGATTGACATGAACTGTATTGGTTGCAATGGCTTTTTCAAAATGTCATAATTCTGAATTCAGACAGCCAACAAGGTTTGAGATCACATATAAGTTTCTTATGTTCAGTATTTCATGAGGAACATTTTAAATTGGGAAACTACTTTGAATAGAATAGAATAGAATAGAATAGAATAGAATAGAATATGTGACATTTGAAGTCAAGTAAAGGGAGGTCCCTTAACGATTTCTGCCATGATTCTGCCTTTCAATAACTCCATAATGGGCGCGACCTTTCAGTAATCCGAGGGCATGCGAGAGGCAGGCGACGGGCAGGGGGCTTGTTCCCTGGCAGACTTTCTGAGGAGAGTGGCAGTTATAAAACAGAATTGGCCCACTCCACACCTGCCATGAAGCCCCGTCAAGTAGCCTGAACCCGTCTGGTTCGTGTTTAAGACATCAAATGTTTCATTTTATACAGGGGACTTCATCGTTGCTTAAATATGCTTTCTGAAGTGCAGGGAGTATGCGAGCTCCAGTGAGTGTTTTTATTGAGGAAAATAATGGGCCATTGAAAAAGGCAACTTAATAGGCAACATAATAGGCAATGTAGCAACACATCTGCTGTGGAAAATCATTTCCTTCATTTTCAAAGGTATTTTCTTGATTCTTTCATTAATCGGCTTAGAAGCAGCTTAATCACTCTGGCACTGGACCAGGTACATGTGGAAAAAAGTCCAAGTTTGCTGTTATTGAGGGTAATCAATGTCTAAAATGGGAGGCAGAGTGGAAATATTACCACGATAAATCCTAGAGCTTGGCTACAACTGCAAGAGAGAGACGTCACACACTTGCATGTTCGATATTATAAAGCGATCTATTAGATTAAAGCGAAAACGGCTTCCATTAACATCCTTACTGTCAAGTCAATGAGCTCATTCTTTCTGTTCCTGCCCCCACATACTTTTACTGGCCAATCAGTGTCTTGTTATAATGAATATTTACTGAATATTCAAATATATCAAAACCCCTTTAAACAACAACTGCCAAAAAATAAAAAGATAAATAACGGTACACAAATGTCAAAGGAAAACTAACACAACTATGCAACAACAATTGAAAAGCAGCTGGAAATATCTGATTTTGATATAAATGTCTTCTCCAGCTTATTATTAACAATGAATATTATTTTAGTAAAACAAACAACAAGGCACACAAAAAGAATGAAACTTTAGGTTGGGCTTGTAGGTTATGGTCTCAGATACAGAGGAGAGTGATCAGTGTCTTGGAAATCCCTCCATCATAAATGTCCCCATAAAGATGAGGGATAGACATCTATACAGCTGCCCGATAAAGCTGTGGCACTCATCACTCCAGAGAGCTGATTGCTGCCTTTAACTGTGTGCTGTGTCAAAGAGTTCAGCCCTGGAGAAACATTTAAGACCAGGTTTAGCTCTACAGGAAGACAAGTGAGTGACAACAAATACAAATGATTCACTGAGCTCAGACTCAAGTGAATCTCTAATAAAATATCTTATGAAATTAAAGTCATTTCTATTCTTCCATATTGTGACGTACACCCAAGTGTTCTTTTTTTTTTTTTTTTTTGAAAAAAAGAAAAAATATAGGATGGGTTCTCAGTTATTGACTGGATGAATGTCAGTTTGCGCAAAGTAAGTAATTGGACATAATTAATTGGGCATACGTCGGCAGAGAGAAGTTTGTAGCCTCACCAGATGATTGAGTTATGTCATTTTGAGGTCAAATTCAACAAATCAATCAATAAATGAATAAATAAATAAATAAATAAATAAACACTTCAAATGAACGAATGAATTAATAACGTGCATGGATCAGAATTACTTCAGTATCATTAAGATACTATTATAGTTTTCACTAATGTTTTCATTTAGTTTTTATTTTATATTTCCTGTTTTCATCCTGTTATCTTTCAAGTTTTTGCAATTTTTGTCTTTTGTAACTTTTTTAAAAAAAAATGTCTATATAGTTTTTATACATTTTTATTTCAGTTGTAGTTTTAGTTATTTTAGTTCATCAAGTTAAAATAAAAAAAAAATAAAAATGTTGCCTTGCCAATTACCTAATGGCGTTAAGGTTTTTATTTTATTTAATTTTATTTCAGTTAAAGTTTATTTTATTTCAAGTAATGAAAATGTTTTTTTAAATTGTTTTTATTGTTTTAGTCTTAGCAAAATATAATATCCATGGCACAGATGAATCATTCACAATAAAATCAATAAAATGCATTTAGAAAATAGATAGGATGAATTGCATTTCATCCATATAAAAAACACACAAAAATTATAGATGCAAGACCACTGCAATATATTTCCTGACTCTGTGTATCATGGCCAATATGTTATGTAATCTGAAAAAACTCAATACAGCTAAACTTGATCGTGTGACCACCATACAATACATGCATTATCCTTTTGAGCAATCTTTTAACAAACCTCTGAAACCACCGCTCTCCAGGTAAATCAAGAACCTCCAGAAAATCAATACAGTGTGTCCAGATCATCAAGAAAAGCAGATATTTAAGCATGCAATCCTTTAAGATACTCAAGAGAGCTGACAACGGACAACCAGCGCTGTGCTAAATCTCAAAATATGTGCATTAAGGCAGATTTTTTTGAAGGATATTGTTAAAAATCATCTATTTTTTATTTTATTTTAAAAAGAGTGTATATTTGTAAATAAACACAATACATCTGTATACCTGTTAATATCCACAGCATACAGCAATATGCTGCAGATTTGAGCTGGTTGTTAGCAGACAACTGGGCTACAGTGTCTCTTCAAAAGGTTATTTTGATAGTAATTGATATTGAGGGTGGGAATTATTCTCTAGATCTTCTCAACAGGCTTAATTAATGAGCATTTAGGGAATCTTAAATAACAGAGACAGCCAGATCAATAGCAGTGATGAGCAAGAGAGCATTATGTGAGAGAAAGTGTTCAAAAGAAAGTGAGAAAAAGACAACAAGAAAATAACACTGGGGAAAATGGACAAGATTGTGTAAGGTTAAGCCTTTGGAGGAACAATTACACAATACACATCGCAACAATATGATGCAATCAGCATGATATTCTAATGACACTCATTAACCCTCATCCATCCCTGTGTCATGACTCAAACTGTGGTGTGATGGTCATAGACCATCATTCTCCTCTGAGATAAACTCCCATTATTTGATAGGTGGGTGCTGCTTTTTATGGTCTCCCCAAGAACTCATCAGCAGGAGTTATGGGGTTGTGAGGCAGACACTTCAAATAAACCAAGTCTGAGAAACTGGCCAAGATGAAGACACACACCTGCAAACCAGAGGACAGAAGAGACAGTCCTGTCTGAGGTCCACACAGACAGAGTAACATCTCGGTTACGTATGTAACCCTCGTTCCCTGAAGGAGGGAACGGAGACGTAACGTCAGTGTGACTGACTAATGGGATCTCGCCCGAGAGCCCAAT
>JAFVLL020040713.1:0-21185 GCA_021397915.2 Tor tambroides
GGAGATGGATCGGTTTGTGAAAGGGAAGAGAAAAGCCATAGATGAAGTCACACAGACCCACACAGGTGCTGGTTCAAAAGCTAAATGTAGAAAATATAACGAGGTATATCTTGCTCTCGGCTTAAATCACTGTGTCTACACCGGACGCTACAGTTGTCGCGTTGCGCCGCAACAGCTAGAGGCTATCTACACTGGACTCACGCGACAAAGCGACCGTTGCAGATCATTTGAACTTTGTGTCAGCACGTTATAATAGAACGAGGCATCAGTTTAATGTCGGGGATTTGTTGTTTTGCATTGCGCTGCGCCGCATCCAGTGTAGACAGCGTCATTGATAATAATAATGGGATTTTTTTTATAGGTTTAAAGGGGGGCGCGACCAAAAAAGTTTGAGAATCACTGATTTAAAGGCAGTAGTTGTATAATTGTTCTTATAATGCTGAGATGGTTGATAGCTATTCTACACCTTCATAAGTAAAATAATAGTGAATTAATTATAGCAGTTGTAGTGTTTCAGAGCTGTGATCTCATTGTTGAGGTTTGGAAACATGTTACTGCTGAGTGTGTGAACTCAGTGAGTTTGACCGCAGTAGAGCAGAGATCATCTCCGAACCCAGATTAGACTGATGAAGCTGTAAATTCTCACACATTAAGATTCCAGCTCCTCTTTTTTTTCTGCTGCACACCATTAAACTTTTTTTTTTTAGTTAACAAAGACATAAGTTCAGCCTGTTTAAGGACACATGGGGTTTCCACACAGGCTAGTATGATGTGTAAACTTTTAGATGTGTATTTACTTGTACCATATTAACACTATAAAGAGAAAAAATGTGCCAAATTTGAAAATCTTTGTAAGATATCACTGAACATTTATTTAACCAGAGCAAACGTAGATTTATTACTGAAGTCTTTTTTTATCTCAATGTTGTTAATTTAAAACAAGGCAAAGCTACTGTTGTTTACTACTATTGAGACTATAGTACTGTATACTCTGTGTATGTTTGCTGTTTTCAATAAGTGCCATCCCATACGCAAGATCACAAAAATGGGCCTCACCAATACGGACTATAATATTAAAACTAACCACTACAAATATGACAACTGATAACCGATTACTCACATAACTATAAGCACTTATTTATAAATTAATGGTAACACTTTATTTTTATTGTCCCTTTTGAGCATTCTGTCTACAATAAGTAACTTTGCATCTATATGTCAACTAACTCTCATTAGAGTATTAGTAGACTGTCTGATTAATATCTGCTAACTCTTTATTGTGATGGTGTCCCAACAGACATTCTACTGACTATAAGTAACTTTGCAAGTACATGTCAACTTATTCTAACCCTAACCCTACCAGTCTACTAATACTCTACTAACACTCTAATGAGAGTTAATAGATATGTAGGTGCAATGTTATTTATAGTCAACAGAATGTGTTAAAGGGACCATCGAAATAAAGTGAAACCAAATTAATGTACATAAAAAGTGCACACAGATATTTACAAAACTGAATAAAAGTTACAAATCTGTGAAACCAAAGTACGAAACAAATATAGGGGGAGAGCGGGGGGATTTGAGTTGTAGGCTGGTCATTTTTAACCGTGAGCATGAGAAGTGTTCCATTTTAAACAAAATAAAAGCATTTCAAAACAAATTTCCTGGTTAAACATTAAAGCACACTAGTTCATATAAGAAAACAGCATCTGACAGTCACTGCAAAGCACAGCGAGAAAGACAGTGATGCTGTACCTTTAGTTATGTGTGTGTTTGTAGTTGAGGGATCCTGAGGGTTTGTGATGTGGACTGGAATCACTGCTGTCATCGAAGCAGCTCGAGCTGTAAAGATGAATATTAGTTCAGATGAATCATACCGTGGAATATGACAATCATATTAACACACGATATTAGTTAACACACGGGATTACTCTAACATTATCTATCATTACATTAGCACATCTAACAGAGACTCTTCCACCTCTGACTGATGAGACTGTTTTCTCACCTGAGATCTTGACAGTATATGTGACTGAGGTCTTGACTTGATTTCTCTGAGTAAGCTGACATTTCCACTCTCTGTTGTCATCTTCATTCAGGAGTGTTGTAGTCAGAGTGCTGATACAGTGATCTGGAGCTGATATCTGATATCTGGAGTCTGATATGGTCAGATTAACACCAGCCTGATTCACCCAGAACAGCTGAATTTCCTCAGAACGGATCCAACGATCACAAGAGACTCCAGCATATGAATACAGCTGACAGGAGAGAGTCACAGAGCGGCCTGCACTGATCTCAGTCTGTGAGGATGATGAAGATGAAGAGACTGAAACAAAATAGCACACAAATCACACACTCTTCCATCATCATGAGAGTTTAAATGAAGAATTTGCCCATTTAAAATTGACCACATAATCATAAAGTTACCATGAAGAACATGCAAAGAAACACGAGCATCAGTTCCTTGTTGTTGTCCATTCACATATTGTCTGCAGGTGTAAGATCCATAATCTTCTTCTGTGACGTTCTTGATGTTCAGAGAGCAGTCAGATCCCAGACTCAGTCTGTTATGACTCTCAGTGCCTTTTTTCTTTATCCCTCCAGCAATCAGTTCAGCTGTCTCTGAATGACTGATTCCATTATAGATCCAATGTGTTGATGTGCAGTCAGGAAGAGCATTGTTACAGGACAGATGGACATTTTCACCAGAACTGATGAACACATGACTCTCATCTATTCTGCTGGAACCTGAAACACAAATGCACTTCACTTGTAGTGACATTTAAGTCACTGTATATATTATTGAATGAAACTGTATTATATGCATTTAGTTTGAAAGAGTTTAAAGAGCAAAATATTTACCTGTGAGAAGTGAAGAGAGAATGACCAGTTCCCTCAGACACAAATGATACTTATAAGCCATTTTCTCTTTTTGTCAGTCTTCCTCTTCATTACATGCTCACAACTCTTTCTTCAAATATTATCCACCCTTCCTGTGGTTGTTCACTTCCTCTGATCTGACCAACTGAGTATTTAAATGCTGCTAGTGTTGATATATAGTGTTGATATATAGTATTATACCAGTCATAATGGAGAAATGTTGGTTCATATTTCTTGTAAATATCATCTCGAATTCAAATAGATTTTATTACTAATATGTGTCACGATGTCCAGCTGGAGTGCCCATGAGCTCCTCTAGAGGGCACTCCATCCCAGACCTTTGCCATTATTTTTGAACTCCATTTCCCATAACACCCCATGCCTAGGAACCATTGCATACACCCTTGTTTCCTGTCTGGAGGACTATAAAAGACACACACAAACCCACGCTGATGGCAAAGTCTTGTTTAGGTGTTAGCGGACACTACTGAGTGTTACGCCCTTCATTGCCTTGTTCTTGCTTTGCCTTGTTTTTGACCTTGGACTGTTTCCTTGTTTTTTGATTGTTTGCTGCCTGCCTTGACCATTGCCTGTTTCTGGATTACTCTTCTTCCTTGCCTTGGATGCTGGTGGAGTGTGTGTGCGGCACACTGCGCTCCAGAGGCCTCTCCCATCCATGAATCCGCTCCAGAGGTGGCGGTGTCCGCTGCAGAACTCTTTGCTTGTCCTGTCACGGCCATGGAGGCCATTCATGAACTCACAGTCTGTCCTGTTATGGCCGCAGAGGCCGTTGTTAACATTGTTATCTGTGCTCTCTGTTACAGTCCTGCCTGATCCACCTTGGTGGTTTCATCATATTTATTCTCATATAAAGCAACAGAACTGAAATTATATCATTATCAGCAACATAGCACACGAGTGAGAATAACGCGATAGCCTCCTTTGATCTCGTAGGTATCTGTTCCACTTCGAGAGGTCAGAACTGTCCGTCTTCCGTCTGTCCGTCTTATTTCACTCCTCCCCTGAATCCCTTCACTGCAGCCACCTACTCTTGCCTACATTTCAGGCGAGGCGCATCTCAAACAAGCCTACTATGACATATGAAGCCTCAAACGTCATCGGTCACGTTATCACAGAGATTTGATACAAGCTTCAACACTGTGGCTGTGTATGAAATGCCATACTATCATACTACTCTTACTGTTTCTGCAGTATCCAGTATGTATGCTGTGCATAGTGTGCAAATTTTCTGTATGCATGGAATACCCGGATGACCTACTATATTTGCCAGAATCTGCTAAATATAACTAAAGTACACTGAAATCAGTACAGAAGCTGTGTTTGGAATGGCATACTACCATACAGCTTCTACTATATTGCAGTATGCTACAGTATGTGAATATTGGGAATAGTATGTGAATTTTCTGTATGCATGGAATGCCCAAATTACCTGCTGTTGGATGAAATTTGATGTATGCATCTGAAGACACTGCGTGGGATACTGTTTCCCAGAATGCAACGCGCTCCATGTGACGTTTCATCTTCAAACGTGTAAGTGAACTGGAGGCGGGGAATAGTAATTATAAAAGTAAGACTTGTATATGTATGTATATATATGTAAACTACAAACTATCACTATGTATCTAAAAACAATATTGTTAGTAGAAAACAAATTGTACTTTAATCTCCAAACATGTTTCTGATCAAGTCAAATGACATCACCTTTATCTCTATAGCGCTTTATACGGCCCTACTGATTGTTTCAAAGATATTCAATAAGAATAATAATATTGCAGTAATGTAATATAAATAAAATATATAAATAAAAATAATATTTCAATTATGCAAAGTACAGAATTTAAATCCGCTGTCAAACAGCTCTAAAAAGAAACAGAGTATTAGAGTATTTACTCTAAGGAGAAATAGACCAATTTGTTGGCAGAGGTGTATGCTCTTCTGTGTCAGCTACATCACATGGATACATCTTCTACATATATTTACGCTTTGATTTGAATGAAAACAGCGTACTCGTGTGGTGCGGCTGAAACAGAACAGCGTACGCAGTTTGTGTCCGCCGGATACGCTCCAAAATGGCGCTACGCTGACGCTTAGGAGTCGCTGAGGAGAAGAATTGATGAATAAAGTCGTTATTTTTGTTTTCTTTGCAGACAAAAAGTATTCTCGTAGCTTTGTAAAATTACGGTTGAACCACTGATAGCAGATGGACTATTTTGACGATGTCTTTCATACTTTTCTGGGCCTTGACAGTGTTAATTACTGGGCAGTCAATGGGACAGTCCCGGTTTTCATCCAAAATATCTTAAATTGTGTTCCGAAGACGAACTAAGCTTTTACGGGTTTGGAACGACATGGGGGTAAGTAATTAATGACAAAATTTTAATTTTGGGGTGGAGTAACCCTTTAAAAACGTATCTCTCCTCTCACTCAAAAGCTGTGTCCCAAAGCTAAGTGTATGCACTTCGGAGTGCATGTTCTTGGAAGGCCACGCCTCCGAAGTGCACGAAGGACCCTTCGAAGTGCTTGAGACGCACCTGACAGCAACCTGTCAGGTCGTTTAAAAAAGTTTTGGAGCCAGCATTGCTCATATTTGTTTTTATATTTTATATTGTACTGGAGGAGATGGTGGGAATGCGTCACCTCCGGCCGCGCCGGGGGATGTACCTCAGGCTTAGCCAAGACCGTGGCCGGGTAAATTGTATTGTTTTGCTGCGTCCTTGCCGGATTACAACTTTAAATGCAGGCATTGCGTTTGAACTGACTTGAATAATGTAATGATACATATGAAAAAAATACAAAATCATGCACACACATATATAGCAGTTCAAATGCTGACTGATATGTTACCAAGGTGCGATTTTATAATAGTTTATTGTCTTGACCATGGTGAACATATTTAGAAAGGTTTGCAACCCTGATTTTAGGCAATTAAGTAAACATAAAAATAAAACTATGAATAAATAAAAAAACAAATTATGCATTGTTCAGCGGCAGCTGTGACAGCTGAACAGTGCTCTGTACCACTCCGAGTCCTTAGTTATGATAGTTAAAGATATGGGTAGCAGCTACAGTTAGCAACAATTTGTTAATATTCTGACAATAAATGTTAGTTTCATTTTCAAAATGACCAGTGGTGGACTGTAACGAAGCACATTCGTTAAGTATTCAGTACAAATGTGAAGTAGGTTACTATGTTTTGTTTTGTTTTCTCACAGGACAGCAGCACTATAAAAATATGGTATTTTGATGCATTGTTGTAGATTAAACTGCCCAACAGTATATGAAGTAGTAGGCTATTTTAAATTTAACAACCTTGAACATATTCAGAAGTAAAATGCAACACACACAGTAGTGCAGCAGTAATATTAATGTAAAACCATCCTGACAAATTCTTTTTCAGAGCAATACATATCTTCCTTTTTACTCTGCATACCATAAGTATATTAGAGTATGCAAGATAATACTTTTACTTAAAGGGACTGTTCACCCAGAAATGAAAATTCGGTCATCATTTTCTCACCTTCAATTTCTTCCAAACCTGTATATATATCTTTATTCTGCTGTACACAAAGAAAGATATTTGGAACGATGTTTGTAACCAAGCAGATCTTGCTCCATTGATTACCATATGGGGAAAAAATACTATGGTTGTTGTCAGTGGGGATCAGTGTTTAACATCAAAGCACCGCGAGAGCGACTCAAAAGCATAGAAGAGTCGGCTCTCTATAGCTTTCACTGTACTTTGATGTCACACACCGATCGGTCTGTGCAGTCAGTGCTGCATCACCTCTTATAGTGTTGGGAGAGGGGATGTCCTTGGTGGCTCGATTGCATCAGAGTCATGATTTAGCCCCGCCCCCAAAAAAATCCTGATTAGTGGTTGACCGATATATCGGCCAATATTTGTCATTTTTCAAATATCGGCATCAGAGAAAACAATATATAGATTTACATTTTCTAAGACACTTTTTGACTAGAAAGGGTCTATCCTACCATTCAGTCAGGTGTGTGACTGAGAGGGAAGTGCTAGAAGAAAGAATGTGAGGACAAAATAAATTAATTTTTTGTTTGTAGTTTATTTAGAATAAATAAAAATAACTCGAGATTCACTTGTGAGTGCAGGTAAACAGTTTATTAGAGTCAAGACATCAGATGACAAATGTTCGGCAACGCAGAGACTACAATGGGAGATGAAATAGAGTCCAAGAAAACAGTCCAGGGAAAAATTCCAACACAGACAAAGAATATCCAAAATACCATGGCTATGTAAAATACGAGCCCAATGTAGTGGTACATCTCACTGATGCTGACATCGGTCCATTTATATTTGCGCCCCTTTGCAATTGCCTTAGCAGCCTGAGCATTGGTGTTCTGGCACACAGTTGACACAGCACTCTCTGAAAAAACAGTTTGAATAGACTCACTGGAGAATGTGAGTCAGCAGACCTCAGTTGTGGTCCAGGATCCTGTGCAGGTAGGAATCGCAGCCTTTGCTCTCTTTAGAAAAGGTGGCTGATCATTTTCACTGTCATGTCTGTGTATTTAAAAAAAACAAAAAAACATGAGCATGCTGATAACACAATAAAATAAACAATTGTATTTTGTTTTTATCATCACCATCATCAATCACTAATGACCATCCATGCATAAAGAAACAAGTTTCTGTAATATCATACAAGTACATATACATTTTATTAAGTAATGTACACTTATTCCTGCTAATGACACAAAAAATGATCATTATCAATCACTAATGGCCATGGATAAAGACAATATATGGTTGTTTTTTTGTTTTTTATTTTTACTTTTTTGTAATATGATGATGTAAACAAAATTACATCTGTAAAATATAATGTCTATGCACTTACTCAGTATGATTCTCGATCACACTGAAAACTGAATGACACCTATATGCCCCGGTGTGAGCCGGTGAAAGTGAGGGTGATGCAGCCACATTCCTGAGAATAAATAAAAAAAAAAATTGTTAGCATACATTGTTCAAAGTAAACGGTATACCTGTTGATGGGCAATAGGCCGGACAAATATCTCTTGATGGGCCATAGACTGTACGTATGTAGTGCATCTCAAACATTTACGCCTGAGACATTAGCGAACGCCATGAAAAGGACATCATTTGTATAGCCTAAATATTAAACATTTAGACCTGAGCAGATAATTGTAAATGCAAGCTACGTTGATAAGGCAGTATTTTAGCTAGATAAGCAGTGTTATAAGCTGACCAAAACTGAACTAAATATATTTTAGCTCCCGTAAGCTAAAGATATCCTGAACTTGGGAAATACATTTTGAATATTTACACCTCAGCAGATATTCACAAACATCTGTAAGCTAAGTTTAAAGGTTGTATTTTTGCATAAGCAGTGTCATCTAACGTTATAGGCTGACCAAAACTTAACTAAAGCTGAAGCATATATTAGAAATAATAATGTTTAGAACGTACCACATTACAAACATTTACACTTGAGCAGATATTTGCGGATATTTGTAATTGACACTGAAAGGGACTGTTCCACGTAGGCTGACAAAAGCTAGCCAAAACTAGGCAAAACAAAGGCTGAAGAATAATTTCACTTTTATATTATCAGTATATGAATTATATAGGACTTACTCATCATAACAACTTGCTGGAAAATCTTCAGTTGGATCAATTCTCTCTTCAAACTGCAAACCGTTTGTCGTCGGAGTCGCAATCTTCTTCTGAAGAAAAGGTAAATTCTTCCTCACTGTCCAAAATCATCTGAAGAGCTTCTTCGCCTGAATAGTGTGCCATCTGTGGAAACTTGGTAACTAGGTTTTTCGCCCAATCTCGATCAAACTACTGCAGCGCAATTATATGGACTCTCTAGCTCAATAATTATCAAAAAATGTTGAATTTTGTCCTTTGGTTAGCTATAATGGGGTAATTTTAAAAAGGGGCATGGCCAAATATACCCAAAAACCTATAAAACCTAAACAAAAACTCGAAACTTTTTCAAAACTTGGTGAAAACATTTGGCAGCTGACTCTCAACAAGCATGCAAAGTTTCATGGAGATCGGACAATAGGTGGCGCTATAACAGTTAAAAAGGCCCCAAAAACACAATATTTCTATAGAAAATGACCTCAAATTGTAGAACAATTTGATATATTCACACAAACAGCAGATCTTCATATCATTTGATAGATCTCCTCATAATGAACAACTTTGCCTCTGGACCAATGCTGTCAATCAAACTGTTCATAAAACATTTGGGATTATTTTAAAAACTTACTTTTGTGAACTAGTCATAGGTTTTAAACTCAAAATCAATAAAAAACAGTGCAGAAGTCTACAAATCTTAAAAGAAAACAAAAAACATAACAAAACTATGTAAACTTATACATTATATGATTCTAAACAATCATGCAAAATGTTACAGAGATTGGAAAGAAACTGACACTGTAATAGTTATGAAGGTTAACAATGGTTTGCTGCCACCTATTGGCGGTTTTAATTTCACATTTCGACTATTTTTTCAATTTTTTAAATCATTTCACACATCAGTATTCAACGTTTTATGTTTAATATATCAAAACATTATTTATACATTTGTAATTGCAGGTTGATTGCATTCCTGTCTTGTATTTACACAATGTTTAACGCATCTAAATGCCACTTCAGATGCAGACTCTGTGTTGATTTCATTTGCTTGGTAAAAGCCCAAATGTCTTATTCTAATTCACTAAAGGTAAAAATGCCCACAAAATGTAAAAATCACTTTAAACTTATTGAAAAAAATAAATAAAATGAATAAATAATATTCATGTTTAATCATTTTAGACACATGATTTTATCTTGAAAAATAATTTATGCTACTACTGCCCACTGACTTGGTTTTAAACCTATATTATTATCCAATTTATGAGCCGTAAAACATCTTAAAATGCACGCATGTAGGTCAGGGAAATCAACATTTTCTCGGGGGAGCATGCCCCCCAACTCCCCTCCATTTTGGGACCTCGGTATTTATAAAAACCTGCGTACGGCCTTGCACAGCACTGCCCACATGGCTATTGCCCCTACAACAGCTCATTTTTATCAGTTATTTCGTCTTTGGGTCGTTATATTTCGCACAGATTTCTGCTCGTTCTACATCAGATACAGATAAGTAGCACAGTAAAGATTACATCCATATGAATGAATGCATTAGTGAGAGCGATTGCGTGTGTGAATTAATTCTATCTGGCAGCGTCTCTCTACTAGTAGTGAAGCTGTGGGATTTAGTTAAGAAATATGTGCTTTAACTTTTCAGTTTTTAAGTATTTTATTGAGAAATCACAGAACAGTGTTGACAATACATTTCTGCACTGAATGATTCTTTGCACGCGATCTGCGCGTGATGTATTGTACTTACCTGTACTATAAGCTGTTTAAAACGTGTAATCTCCCGTTCAATTTCGAGCATCCAGTAATATAATCACACGTCTTGTGGAGCATTTTCAGAGTATGAATTAATTTGTAATTTAAATGTTTGGAAATGGAGCATAAATGTGTGGAGCATAAATCCTGTGGCGCCCTCTATAGGACCAGCGACTAGTCGACGTCAAGCTTAAAGCGTCATGGAAGAGCACTGAAGTCGACTAGTCGGTGCAACCCCTAATATATCTATATATCTATATATCTATATTTTATTGATCCCCTGCTGATTTTGTACATTTGCCCACTGACAAAGAAATGATCAGTCTAAGCTCTAAGCTTAAGCTCACCAAAATCTACATTGAGACATTTTTAGTGCATAAGATATTGGTTTCAGTACAAAAAGTTATGTTAAAATCAAATATTTCATTTCATTTTAAATGACAAAAGCATTTCAACTGAGATATACATTATTAAAGGCAAAAAGTCTGGCTGTGCTTAATGGGTACATTTCTGTACCCTTTAAGCTCACATCATGATTTATTAAAAAATCTTGTTTATTGTAAACAACCTTTTTAAAGAATAAATTTAAAAATATATTTTTGAAGGTACAAAATCAATCAAAAAAAAAACAACAATACTAAAATCAAGCAACAAGGCATTAAATTCAGTCAGTTATCATAACGAAGGGTCATTTAGGCACATTGCAACATCTAGACTAGTCCACATTCAGCTAAGTAACACATTCAAAAATCATAAAACAAACCAATAAAGCATTTCATTCATGGGGATGAACACAGAAACTAAAAAAAAAAAAAAAAAAAATGCACACTTAAAGGGCTCCTGTTTTGGTGAAAGTTTTTAGACAGCTTCCAAAATGGCCGCCAGACAGTGTGAACACATGGAGACTCATATCTCAGTGTGCAATGATCTGATTGACTTGAAATTATAGGAGGTATATAGTAATAAACACATCAATTGGTTAAGACATCAAGTAGGATAATAAATAATTATTTCTTTTTAATAATCTGAGCTCAAAAATGGAAGTGTGCTTAATGGGTATGTTTACCCTATAATTTTAATATGTTAGAGTTTAAAAAACACTCATTTAATCTTTGCAATCTCCTCAGATGACACTGTAGATGCCTGACAAACGACGTTGTTCTTGTGATCAGACTGCATGGATGTGATTACACACAATACACAAAGCTTTTCCTTCACCATTGTAACGCACTGCTTTTGCAAGTTTCTGTGAAAATGTTTCAGCTTTTATTTTCCTTTTACGCCCTGAAGAAGATATCATAGGTTCATCAAGTTCGTCGAAATGATCCATCCTCGATCACTTTAGTCAGCTTTGATGAAACTCCTCTCAGCTAGCACGTCTTCATCTTTTGTGCCTCATTTTGTGACAAGAAGCCATAGCAGATCACAAAAGGAAGCATTTGACTGGTGTTGTGGAGTAAAAAGGGTATAATGCTCTCTTTTATTGGACAATAGGTTTAGAAACATCATCACAAGCATTTTAATTTAAGCGTGTTTAGCTTAGCTAGCTAATGATAGGCTACCTGCTGCTGTCAGAGCAAGTGTAATTACTGCATTCACACGCTCCACGAATGCTCTCATTTCCCGAGCTGTGCTTTTAAGTCGGAACGTGAAAACTACATGGACACTCGCGTCACTACAAAGATTTGTTGGATTTGTATCATCACAGCTTTCCAACTTGCATTCACATGCATTTTCTCAGTCGGGAAATTATTTTTCACAGTGATGATGCTTCTTACGTCTGTTTCAGAGAACCAGTGGACAAACATTTAAATCGATTGCTCATGCATTTAAGTGGCACTGAAATGTGTGTTGTGATTTGGTTCTAATATATACTGGTTACATAGGTACTGGTGCCATATTGGTACCAGGTTTTGGTACCCAAACCATACGGTTTCTCTCCAGTATGAATCATCTCATGTCTTTTCTGACTTGATGAATCACTGAATGTCTTCTCACAGTGTGAACACTTGTAGTTTTTCTCCAGTGTGAATCCTCTGGTGCTGTTTCAAATGTTCAGCTGAAGTAGGGCTGCACGAATAATCATATTTTAATCTCGATAATGATATCCACCTTTCTCAATTAATTAAAAGCAATCATGATGATATTGGCCGGCTTGTTATTTATCCTGAAAACGCGTTTCTAATGAGGCATTTGCGTTAACTTGCATTGCTAACAAGTCTTCACTAGCGTTCATGCTTGTGGTTGCCAGATGTGAAGAGATCCCCAAAACAGAGTTTTTGTCCTTTAAAGGGGTCCTAGAATGAGTTTAAGTTTTCCTTTCTCTTTGGACTGTTACAAGCTCTTGGTGCATAAAGAAGATCTGTAAAGTTGCAAAGACTAAAGTCTCAAATCCAAAGAGATATTCTTTATTAAAGTTAGAAGTCTGCCACACCCCCCTAAAACGGCTCGTTCAAACACACCCCCAGTTATCTACGTCAACATTTTGGGAGATTTGCCTAACACCGCCCAAAGGAATACGCAAAGAAAGAGGGCGTTCCTTTCTCGCTGTATGTTGTCGTGTGCGCCGGCGCCATGTCATGGGGACGCTGTGTGTTTGGATGCAAAAGAAAAATCTCTTTGTTTGGCCTACCGAAAGAACAAATAAGAAGAGATCTGTGGCTGCGTTTTATTTTCAACACTGTCCCAGAGCAGTACAACCCAAATATTCGAGTTTGTGCTACGCACTTCAGCGAGGATTGTTTTATGAACCTTATAACGTCATATATACAGTATATTGAAGTGATTACATATAACAGTCTACACCGGACGCGAGCGGCACGACGCGACGCCACATGCGTTATATTTATGACGTGTTGACACAAATTTCAAATGATTTTCAATGGTCGCTTTGTCGCGTCTAGTGTTCACACGACGCGTGGCACGACGCGATGTCGTATATACAGTATATTAACAATCTTTGAGCAAATTTACTGCGCTATCTGAGTGGCTTGTTTATTTGCGAACAAATTGTCACTTCTAAAATCTAACGTAAATAGAGATTACAAAACACTAACCAAAACCATGAGTTTCATATTATCATAGTTGGTTAAATGAAGTCAGTGTATATGCAGTCAGTAGAGGTTGGTTAAAGGACACTTGAAATGTTATTGCATTGCATTTACCCTTTTGATAGCATAATCGTTATAATTTTTATCAAAATAATCATGATTATCAGTTTAACCATTATCGTGCAGCCCTAAGCTGAAATAAAAGGCTTTTCACACTCAAAGCACATGTACTCTCTTTCACACCAGTATGTATTTTCTGATGTTTTTTCAAACTTTGTAGTAATGAAAAACTCTTTCCACACAAATGACATGAATGTGGCTTCTCCTTTGTATGAACTTCCAGGTGTTTCTTCAGGTCTGAAACCCACAAAAATGTTTTGCCGCACTGATCACATGTGTGCTGCTTGTGAATGTTCATGTGTAGCTTAAGTTTTGCTGATTGTGTGAAACTCATCCCGCACTGATCACAAGTGTTCGGTTTCTCTCTAGTGTGGATCCTCTCGTGTCTTTTCAGATATGTTGACTGATTGAATCTCTTGTCACAGTGTGAACACTTGTATGGTTTTTCTCCAGAGTGAATCCTCTCATGCAGTTTTAAACAGTCTGATGTAGTAAAAGTCTTCTCACACTCAAAGCACATGTACTCTCTCACACCAGTATGTCTTTTCTGATGTTTTTTCAAACTCTGTAGTAATGAAAAACTCTTTCCACACAAATGACATGAATGTGGCTTCTCCTTTGTATGAACTGTCAGGTGTTTCTTCAGGACTGAAGCCCACAAAAACGTTTTGCCGCATTGATCACATGCGTATGGTTTCTCTCCAGTGTGGATGCTCATGTGTATCTTAAGGTAAGATGAGTGTGAGAAACTCTTCCCGCACTGATCACAAGTGAACGGTTTCTCTCCAGTATGAACTCTCATGTGTCGCTCAAGAAAACTTTTGTATGTGAAACTCTTTCCACACTGAGTGCAGGTGAAAGATTTCTTGGCTCTTCTTTTCTTTAAATCTTTCTGTTTGGGTTTTTCTCTACTTCTGGCATGATTTTTCTCCTCAGATTCACTCAATTCTTCTTTCTCCTCAATATCTTCAATCAACTCTGAAACAGAAGTAAAAACAGTACATTTTCATTAAACTCCTTAAAAAATTGAAAAGACGTAAGAAACTGAAAGGACATACAAAACTCCCTGATGTAACAGCAGAAAGTAGACAACTGCACTACAAAATTTTATTCGTTTTGATGCAACTTTATCAATTATACGTCCCTGAAACTTTCCATGGATGATGTACACTGATCTTCAAATTATGTGTTTTAAAATATAATGGGCACAAATCACGTTTCTATAGGGAGAGCTATTAAATATGTTTGATCAACAACATCTCAACATACAAACTGTGTGTTGTATCAAGAGAGACCACACGTTTTTTTTGTTTTTATTAAATTTATATTCATTTATTCATATAATCATTTATAATAATTAGCCATTTATGTGATTTATTGTTTGTTTACTTTTTATCAGCAGCTTCAAGTACCTCGGTGTAAACATCGCAGAGGACCTGACTTGGACTACTCGCATTCAAACACAGGTCAAGAAAGCCAGGCAAAGACTGTACCATCTGCAACAGCTGGGGAAATTCAGGGTCTCATCAGCAATCCTGAAAACCTTCTATTCAGGGGCCATAGTAAGTATATTGCCTCAGTGTATCTCAGTGTGGTATGGAAACAGCTCCAATCAGGACTGCAAGGCCTTGCAGAGAGTTGTGCGCTTAGCTGAGCACATCTCAGGGTCTGCTCTCCCCTCTCTGCAGGACATCTACCTCAAACGCTGCAGAAGAAGAGCCGTCAAAATCATCAAGGACTCAAACCACCCTAATAACTGTCTTTTCACTTTGCTGCCATCTGGTAAGCGCTTCCGTAGCCTGCAGACAAAAACTGAGAGACTTAGGAGGAGCTTCTTCCCCCAGGCCATCAGGCTCCTAAACTCAAACTCAGCCTCTTAACATCACATGACCCCACTTTATAAACACTAACATCAGTAAGATATTCATATCTCTACCTCATACTGACAGTGTCATTCGCACACAGCACTTTGTGTTTTTGTATTTTACTTATCTATTTTTTGGTATTGCTGCTACATGACAATCATGTACAACCTGTTTGCACATTCCTCTCTTGCACATTCCTGCTTATCTTAATATTTAAGTCTACAGTATACTGTCATGCACATTCTTTTATATTTTATATATTTTTTTGTTCTTCATATCTTATTTCTTACCTTTTTATTTTTTTTGTATATTTCCTTGTGTTGTTTTCTATAATATTTGCACTGTCCATGGAGCGGACCTGACTCACATTTCACTACTGGTTATATACTCTCTCTATAATTGCGTATGTGACAAATAAAAATCTTGAATCTTGAATCATTTACTACTTATTTATTATTTTAAGATGTATTTACATTTTATCTCTCGTTGTTTTCCTTGCTCATGTATTTTCATTGTTTAATCTTATGATTGTGAGGTTTCATGAACCGTTTTGTCTATATTAACAAGAGATAAGAGGGAATGTTTATGGAAACTCAAGGTTTATTTGATGTTGTTGTGAAGCAGTTTGGTAAAACACTACTACTTGGATGTGTGCTGGTCACACGAAGTCTGAGCATTGAAACATCCGCAACGAAGATTATTCAATAAACTTTGCACTTTTTTTTTTAACATAATCACTTCATCTCTTGCATCTGCTCTTCTATGGCTTTGCTCAGTCAACTTCTTGGTTGGTAGAAGGCTGTTAATACAGTTTTGGGTTCCAGACAAGATTTGATGTTAATGGGTTTTGGGTATCAACAACCCTGCTGACTATTTGTTCAGATACCAGACAAAATGGATTTTTTTTTTTTTTTTTTTTGACAGAATCTGGCATCCGGGACTGGATCTTAATTATCTGCTGTGGAGACTCCATCTAACATACATTTTGTTGAAAAACAGAAAAAAAGTACCCAGTTCATAGGAAATGTCCCTTATGGAGTTCATTTTTAATACATTAACTTTGCCCCAAAGGGAAAGAAAAAGGGGAGCTCATCTTGCGGTGTCAGCTGAATATTTTTTCCAATAGGGAGTCAAGATAGGTTTTAACAATATCCTTAAACCGATGGGGAAAGGTAATTCCTAAATATACAATGCTCTTGTCAGGCCACTTAAATTAACAGGTCTGAAACTTGACTTTGGACAGTAAGCAGTCAGGGGTAGAGGTCTGCTACCCGACCTGAGCCCGACGGGTCCCGAAATACTTTCGGGTTGGGTTCGGGTTAATGTTTAATGGATAGCTTCGGGCTCGGGTCGGGCTCGGGTTTGTAACTAAACCAAAACTATATGCAGGCTTCGCTGCTTTCATAGATGCACACACACACAGCACAGAAACTTTTATTATTAAAATAGCTTCGATGGCTACTGACTCGCAACGTTATATTTCTCTGCAATGAGGGGGTAAAATCGCTGTTTTTGAAGTAACTAAGCCTCATTGCTTGTAGAGAGACACGCGCTGACGCAGGTTCACACATGCAACTTTCATCCCCCTCTCTCTCGCTAATAAATAATTAATTCAAATAAATGCGATCTTACCGCACTACATCTCCGTGTCTGATTTAAAGTATGCCGAATGCTAACGAGCCTTAACTGATGAAAATGAGCATAATTTGCACGGTGGAAGAATAGTCTTGTCTTATACAACCATTCAAAAACTCGGCAGAATTTATGTGACGCTGCACCTGATGTTCATAAACTTTCATAACTGGTATGTTTTTTCTTTTGCATTGTGAAATGGCCGAGCCTTGATGAATCTGTTTCTTTACATGTATTTGTTTACTGACCGCATGCAATCGTGAAATGTATGCTTTTTTTTTTTTTTTTTTTTAAATTGGCTAGTCGTTGTGGGGGGGGGGGGATTTCGGGTTCGGGCTCTAAATTTAACTGTGCCACTCGGGTCGGGTCAGACGATCTCGGGTTCGGGCTTCAGTTTAAAGCCCGTGCAGACCTCTAGTCAGGGGTAGAGCCTCTGAATTGGCCCAATTAACTTTATACTAGAGATGTTCCGATACCCTTTTTCCCTTCCTGATACCGATTCCGATACTTAGGCTCAGGGTATGGGCCGATACAGAGTACTGATCTGATACCTGGGTGTGCATTTGTATGTACTACTAGCCCTGTATGAATTGATATTTTATGCTGTGCATCAGACTTATCCCTTAATAAAACATGAACAAATACATACAGTGAACTAAAGTACTTTATCTGACTTACATTTGACAGTAATATTATTTTTCTTAAGTGAAAAATAACTTCAAATGCAGCCACAAATCTAACACTATAAACTGAAAAAGGTATTTTAGTTTTGCAATATGGAATGAGATTAATCAATCCTTTAGCTTATTAAAGCAACAATTAACTTACATTTTATAAGTTATAAGTTTTATTTTACAAATAAAAAGGTACTCATCTTTCTTATTAATTTAAATGCGGTTTTATTTGTTAAAATAAATAAACAGCTCAGAGTTGATCAGTTAAATGTCCATTTTTCACCGATGAAATCAAGTTATGCACGCTGTATGGAAGACTGAACACTGTAAAGCCTTTTCATTTTCCGTACACTGAGGAGGAGGTACTTCTCCCCACTTTTCTCAAAATCTATTGGTCCTGAACACATCAATCAAAGTGTGGACTGTATAATGGGTATTCTCCCAGGGAATGATCACACAAACATGCTTGTCTGTCTCTCAACCACTGAGGAGTGGTCGCTGGCGTGCGGTGAATAGCGAAAAGTGTACAGAACATGGTTAGTCTACATCATGTTCTTCGGCATGACACGTCTTCAAATGCTTTATTAAGTTACTTGTGTTAAAGGTGTTATATGATGTGATTTCAAGTTTTCCTTTCTCTTGGGAGTGTTACAAGCTGTTTGTGCATAGATAAGATCCCTAAAGTTGCAAACACTAAAGTCTCAAACCCAAAAGAGATATTCTTTATAAAAGTTAAGACTCGACCACACCTTCCTCGTTTACACACGCCCCCACGTCTACGTCACTGTGTAGGAAGATTTGCATAACACCGGCCAAATGTTTACGCAAAAAAAAAAGGTGGAACTATTACTCTGGCTGTAGTATTGTTGCTGCCGCCGCCACCATGTCCTGGAGATGCTGTGTTTCATTGTGAAAGCAAAAGTACTTTGTTTGGGCTTCCAAAAGAGGACACAACTAGAAATCAGTGGTTAAGTTGTATTTACAACACTGTTCCAGAACAGTTCAACCCAAATATTAGAGTGTGCGCAGTAGGGATGGGCATTTCAAGCAAAAGTAATATTCGAAAATCGCTGGGAATTATTCGATTATTATTCGACTATTCGAAAATAGCACCCCTTCCCTGTATGCATGCACGCAAGTCACGTTATTAGGCTAGTGTTACACACCCATAAACAGAGAGAGAGACCAGTCACGCGTTTAATCTGTATGATAACAAACCGTTTTACTTTCACTTTGGAGATTAGCGATCACGTTTATATTATGGAGCGGCACTGTACTTACTACACATTTTACAAGATTAGATGTTTGTCAGTGGTGCTCAGGATCTGCAAATCATTCGCCATCGTCCTACTCTGTTGCTGGTAAGTGAAACTGCATTTACTGTAATGTAAAAGGCTATCGCTAGCATGCGGCTAACCATGTGTCCCTTTAGTGGCTCTGTAGAACGCGTTATTCGTTTTCCGTGCCTTTCCCAGTATGGATTCAGCACACCTCTAACCCAGTCGGGGATATTTGTGGTCCACACAGAACTCTTATTTGACATCGTTCTAAGTTGCTAGTCTACAGCGTTCGTGTGAGAGAGTCTGTTCTTCTGTTGTCTTTGACAGCTTTTAGGTGCGTTATTGGCGCTTACCTCTGCTTACGCGTCACCGCCGCATCAGCACCGAAAACATGGGGAATATTTAGACAAATATAATCGCACAACCTATTCGATATTCGATGAATAAATCGACTAATCGAATATTCGAAAATCGTGACCCATCCCTAGTGCGCAGCGCATTTTACGGAGGACTGATTCCTGAACCTGATAGACTAGCCTACAATGCCAGCTGTGCACAATAGGGGTGTGAACCTACACTGGTCTCACGGTTCGGTTCGATTACGATTATCATGTCACCGATTCAGTTCAATTCGATATCACGATGCATTGACAATGCACTGCATCCTCAATTTTCCATTTTTTACTTCACACATGCATACAATTTTGTCAATAAATACAAGCAGTCAGATATATGAACTGAACCTTTAATGTTACCTGCTCAAAAAAAACACACTTCTTGAATGTATCAAACATCAAACAAAACTCAAGTCTGAGTCTGGGCACAGAAGACAACAGGAGCATTTAGAACAAATGGACAAAAGTAAATACTAAATACTTGGCACTGACAGGCATTAACAGCTCAGGGTGAAAACGGCTGACGTGGTTTCTCAAGTTAGTGGTATTACCCACAGATATATACACGGGACATGTACATATACATGGTATTACTCCCTGCATATTGTGCGTGACATGATTTACACACAGCGCGTCTCTTCTCCAGGTCGTGCTTACCAGGTTGTTCATAAAAGCCGAAATGTGCCCAGATGTCGGCTTTTAAAGTAGTTGGAGCATTTTTAATTACACGCACTCGCGTCTCGCCTCCCTCCGCCATTGTATACTACCGCGACAAAGCACGTATGCGACAAATGACGTCAGAATGAAAAGCATCAATACGTTATAATAATCAGTTTTGGTCCATTACTGAACCAATACTGAATCGTCCTCGTCTGCATCGCGATGCATCATAGAAACGATTAATTTTGACACCCCTAGTGCACAAAGGCTGTTTCTATAAAGTTCTTCTGACTCACAGCCTGTAATTACGTTTTCTTATTTAAAGAATCTGCTACTTACTATTCAAACGAGAGTTTTGAGCAGTGTAGAGTAGCGCTGGCTGTTTGTCGTTTCTCCGATCACAAATGCAGACATGGTGTTATGTTTACGCGGTGCGATATGCAACAACGTGTAAAAAGACAGTATAAGGTCACAAAATACACAAAATAATGTTCTTTTTAGCAACGTCATATGACCCCTTTAAAGTTGTTAATACTTGTGCCACCCCTTGAAATTGCAGCATGGCATATAAGACATGTCGCCGTTTTACTGGCTGGTTGGTCCAGTCTAAAATACTGCCAAACTGTGGACATACTGCTAGCACGTTTGTATTTCTCTTGGCAGGTCTTCCAGCTAATTCCATCAAACCTCTACAATTAATCCAAAATGCCGCTTCATCAATCTGCACTGGCTACCAATAGCTGCTTGCATAAAATTCAAGGCATTAATGTTTGCCTACAAAACCACCTCTGGCTCTGCACCCCTTTACCTAAATTCAGTACTTCAGACCTATGTGCCCTCTAGAAGCTTGTGTTCTGCAAGTGAACGACGCATTATTGTGCCATCCCAAAGAGGCACAAAATCACTTTCACAGACTTTTACTTTAACTGTTCCCTCCTGGTGGAATGACATGCCCAACTCAATCCGAGCAGCTGATTCCTTAGCCATTTTCGAGAAAAAAAACACATCTCTTCCATCTTTATTTGACCCTCTAACTCTAGCACTCTCTATTCTAACTCTATTTTATCTATATGTCGTCTTTTTATTAAACAAATAATAATAATAAAAAAAACACATAAAACAGACCCTCTATCAATTGCATATTTGAAGAGATGGTTCCAAAAAGCGATAAACGCCTTTTTAAAAAAAAAAAAAAAAAAAAAAAACGAGATT
>JAFVLL020040714.1:0-16068 GCA_021397915.2 Tor tambroides
CTTCAGTGCATCTAAAACCTCAGACATGGATGACCCTCCACAAAATGGCTCCATGCACACACTAACATCCACCGCCCGACGACGGTAAGAGGCGATATTGGTGTTTCTGCGCTCCTTTGATACTAACGCAGGTCATAATTAGGCTTTCTATCGACGCCAGATGATTAATATAATGTCAGGTATGATTTATAGAATTTTTATTTGGGTGTATTCGGTCTTGGAGCAAATAGGCCTTTGAGCCTGCAGAATGCAGATATCGATTTGGCATTTATTCTATAATTAACGCGCATTTAAGACATGATCGTTTCATCTGAAGTTACAAAATTCGATTCATTTCGATTAGATTTTCCACATAAAACCTTCCGCCTGCTATTTTCCTCTTTTCCGTTTAGTGCTTAAAATAACAGTCATCATAACTCCATCAATAAATGGACGGATCTCATCGACATTTCACATTTATAAAACTAAAATTCACATTTTGGTCGGGTTATTGTTACTTATATGGTAAACACGGATTATTTGTTTTTCAAGTTTGTTGACATTCACGTGTCGAATTATTAGTCTATTTGAGACCGTGCAAATAGACTATGTTTATTATCGCCAGACTTGGTCGTTTAATAAAATTTGTTTCAAAGCAAATATAATCACTTGTATATATTATAAATACAAGAAGATACATTATTAAATAGCTACACGGAGTAAACCGAAAGATAAAAGTGTATCTAAATTGGTGTATTTATAATAATCATGTATATATTTACAGACAAAAATAAACTTAGATGACAAATTACTGTCTGACTGTCTGAAAATAGCAGCCTCAACCTTATTTAGAAGTAATATTTTTTTGCAACGACGAAATGCTATTACAAACAGTCAACTAGGCAATAAAAAAAGCTAAAATATGTATTTAAATATAAATAATATTTAAAACCAGAAAAAAATGTTCATAAATGGACCCAACTACTCACGTAATTTTTTTTTGTTTTAGCTCCGTTCCTGGATTAAAAAAAGAGAGGAGACAAATACACAATGCATACAAATAAATTAAGCCACCATACCGAGAGTAAGATCGCCACCAAAATAAATAGGCTAATACGAATTTATATTGAAATATACCCTACGAAATTATATTGATTTAGATTAGTGTAAAGAGTAATATCAAAATAATACCAAAATAACAACAACATAATGATAAAGTTGGTCATTTAAATGTAAGAATATGATTTTTTATGAAATGCAAATCTATGGAGGTGTTATTGAATATGTCCTGTAATAATAATGCAGATTATATTCTGTTATAAATGTAGAACAGTGTTAGCCGAAGATAAGCTCTTTCCCAACCAAGACACCGGTATGACACGCTTATCTCCAGATGCCATGAGCAGAATGATGATGACAGACCAAGGTCAGGTCGAGACCAAAAAAAACAAAACAAAAAAAAACATAACACCACACACAAGAAATTTGATCGAAAACTTTTCGAAATGCATCCAGTGTCTTAATTTACTTAAGCAACCTTGCTTGTCTATTTATTCTCATATTCGTGCAAGAACAAACGTCTAAAATTGATCAGGCCTTCCAGTGAACACCTTAGGTGTGTTCACAAGGAAACCACTGTTAAAGCACTCAACCGTGTCGCTGATTTGCTACGAACAAGAACTAAAATTTTGACAGCCCAAACCATTGCGAACGAGTATAACCTGACTATATTTCTTTTGCTTTGCAGGTTCACAGCCCAAAGTCGTGCGACGGATTTTCACGAACAGCCGCGAGCGCTGGCGGCAGCAGAATGTGAACGGTGCCTTCGCAGAGCTGCGCAAGCTCATCCCAACCCACCCTCCCGACAAGAAGCTCAGCAAGAACGAGATCCTCCGCCTGGCCATGAAGTACATCAACTTCCTGGCCAAGCTCCTCAACGATCAGGACGACATGGTGGGCGGCGAAGCCCCCACTCGTGCTGTCCGAGACGCGACCCTGGCGCGGGACGACCTCCTTCAGGAGATGCTGAGCCCGAACTCCAGCTGCGGGAGCCTGCTGGATGGGGACGCCAGTCCGGAGAGCTTTACCGAAGACCAGGACTCATCGGTGGAGTCCAGGTCTTCGGCGAGGGGACTGCATCACTCCAATCTCCCTCTAGACGGAAACGCCCAGAGATGACTGATTTGGCGTTGACAGACTGATTTCTGGAGAGGGCGCAGTGCTTCATGGACCTCAACTAGCGTATGTTCATGTCGTGTGCAAGCATATTCTTACGTATGACTTTCCGTTAAGCTCTTCTCTTCGCGCTTCGACGCTAAGGTGCCCTCCGCGGTGAAACGCTGGTACGGGGGAAAACGTCAGGTAGATTTTTTAAGTCCACACTTAGGCAGGAATAGCCGATCGCCACCTGGAAACGAAAGAAAACAGATTGAATGGTACCCACATCTCATCAGGTACACCGCTGTGAAGGAGGTCATTGGAAACAGCTGGACTTTTATGACGAAAAAGAGCATAAAAAGGAATAGTTCACCCCCCCCAAAAAAACTGACAGTTCTGGTATCATGTACTCACCCTTCTTGTCATTCCAAAAGTGAGTTTCTATCTTCACAGGAACCTAGAAGAAGAAAATTTGAAGAACCGTACAATGAAAGTCAATGGGGTTCAAATTTTTGGTTTTGGATCCCATTGACTTCCATTGTATGGATGAGTTCTATTGTTCTTCACAAGATTTGAGGTTTGGAGTGATACGAGGGTGAGTAAATGCTAAAATTTATGATGCTCTTGATTATGGATGCCCTGGCTTTGGCTTTGAGCAACGTCTTTGAGACAAATGTGTACATACTGGGAATTGAGTTATGACCTTTATTTTAAGTATTACTAGCATCAATGGCAATAGCAACAAAATGCTATTTGGAAAAAACGCCATTTTGTAAATGGTTTTTCGGTATTATGTTTCGAAACCCACACACATACAAGAAAAACAGTGGAGGAGGTACAAGAACATGTACATAGACCGGGATAATGTCGTGTGTCTGTAACGATGACCCTTGTTCCTTTAGACTGTTCTTTTGCATTGTGATCATGGTACACCATTAATTCACATCTCCATTTCACCTTCATTCATTCGTTCCTTTCTTTGGCTCAAACGCCCCGACCATCTCGCAATGACACATTCATGGAGTAACGTTCTGTCACTTTATTTGACTTGTATGAACTTGATCTGCTTTTTAGCAGAGGATTGAGTAACCAGTCTTGGTACCTTTAAGTCTTTTATTGGCTATTAAACAAGCAAGCAAACAAAAAATGGTTATTTTAATGTGATATTTAGTAGAAAGACCTTTGTTGTAAGGTGAAAATCTATCTATGAATATATGCAATGTTATATAAAAACCCACAAAAATAAAAAACACAAACCCGAACGTGTGCTGTTCTTCTGAAAAATGCTGAATATAATGAGTGTGGACATTACGTTCATATTGTCAAATGTCTGAATTATCAGTCTTTTCTGTTGCCATGACAACTGTAAAGGTAGAGAAGGAAAAAATATCCAGCGGAGCATTTTACGAAGTGTCAAAAAACACAGCAGACAGGGATTAAATAGAAAAAAAAAGTGAATTGAGGGGACTGAGATATGTGAAAATACTGTCAAATCACTCATGCTAGTCAGGACTTAAAGAAAAAATACAATGTGTTTTTACGTAAGGAACAAAATGTTAAATCCCTGACATGAAAAATGAATACAGTGGGATGTGATAACAAGAAATACCTTTAACAAGATTTCAATTCAACCATATGCTGCAGACTCTTAATGCAAAAAAAACCAAAAAAAAAAAACCTAGATATGCCCTGCTCAGAAAAAGCCTATCTTATTTTAAGATTTTGAGGGTGTGAGGACAGTCAGGGTCATAGCAGGTGTACATGAGTGTCTGAACCCTGGGAATATGACTCTGAAGGGCTGATAAGAATCAAAGCCAATGAAAAAGTCATTGGTCGCTCTACTGGCCCCAAGGGGCCCTACAGCGACTGTGAAAAACTGATCCAAGGGCAGTTCCCAGACCAATCACTGCTCCACACCCACATCCATGAACGACCTTCTCAAACGCTCTCCATCCTATCAGCTGGAGGACATTTCAAGCTGAAGAAATACAGCTACATGTCAAATGTCTGTACAGCTGTACAGTGTGAAATCACAAATACGCTGTTTGTATGAGGATGAATAGTATTTTTGATAGTACTTTTACAGTATTTTACATTGATAGATCACCTAAAAATGAAAAACTGGTTAGCATTCACTTATGGTGTTCCAAACCCAAATGTTTTTTTTTTCTTCTGGTTTGACGTCAGCGATGATCGATCATAAGATGAAAGTAAGTTTGAGACAATTGACATCAAAACTGGAGCAAACCATCTTGACACGCCATACTTGAATTTATGTAAACAGGATTTAAAAGCTATGATCAATTTTTAGCAAATTTAAATTTTGTGGTTTTACAAGACATGGAATATACAGTATGGATACTTTGACACTGAGCTCCAAAAATGACAAAAATCACCATAAAATGCTTAGATTTATTTATTTATAGTGATATTTAATTAAATATATATATTATATAATTTTTTATATTATATATTATTATGTAAATAATATTATTTTTTGGCAAAAAAATAAAATAAAATAAAAAACACACACCATAAATGCCATTTTAAAATGTTTACTTTGACACTGAGCTCCAAAAATGACAAACATCACCATAAATAAAATGCTTAGATTTATTTATTTGTAGTGAAGTTTAATGATAGACAAATAAATAAATAAATAGTAAATAAAGTAATATTCTATAATTGTTTTATATTATATACATATATATATATTATATAAATAATATTATATTATTTGATATTATATTTGGTAAAAACAAACCCACAAAAAATGCCATTTTTAAATGTTTACTCTGACACTGAGCTCCAAAAATGACAAAAATCACCATAAATAAAAAGCTTAGATTTATTTATTTGTAGATTTAATGATAGATAAATAATTAAATAAATAGTAAATAAATAAATAATATTCTATAATTGTATTATATTATATATATTATATAAATAATATTATATTATTTAATATTATATTTGGTAAAAAAAAAAAACACAATAAATGCCATTTTTTAAAGGTTTACTCTGACACTGACCTAGAAAAATGACAAAAAAAAACCCACCATAAATAAAATGGTTAGATTTATTTATTTGTAGTGATATTTAATGATAGATAGATTAATCAATAAATAGTAAATAAACAAATAATATTATATATTTTTATATTATATATCATTATATAAATAATATTATATTATTTAATATTATATTTGGTAAAAAATAAAACACCATAAATGCCATTTTTTAAATGTTTATTGTTTAATGTCTATTTAATGTTTATCATGTTTTTCTTTTTTTTTTCTTTTTTTTTTTACCAAAAATCTGCATATTATGGTGATTTGACAAAACATTGTTACCAAAAAGAAAAACAAACCCTCAAAAAAAATAATAAAAAAATAAATAAAAAAAAATTAACAATTAAACAATTAAATAAAATAAATAAATAAATAAATGAATAAAAATCAAATAATACTATATAATATTATATTTTAAATATAATATTTGGTGGAAACAAATCACATAAATAAAGTGTATTTTGTAATAGTGATTTTCCACCAAAAATTGCCATAATATTTATTTATGGTTCTTCAACAAAAGTGTTCACCAAAAAGCATTAAATAAAAATGAATTCGCCATAAATAATAAATAAAATATAAATGATAATCATAAAAAACAAAAAATATATTTTATTTATCCATGTTGATTTTTTCTCAGTGTTTATATAATGCCGTATAAAAAAGAGCAGCCAATACAATCTGGGAAATAACTCGTTTATTTATTTTTGGAGGTTTGGAATGACATAACGGTAAGTGATGACAAAATTGTCATTTTATTAATTGTTAAATAAGCTTCATTAGAGCTCTGAATCAAAATACACTATTATATTTAACTATTAACATGACCATGTCTCATTTATCTAATTTACGAAGAAATCCACACTCTAAACAATTCAGTTTTGGACTCAACACCAAGTTCTGTGCTGCTCAATTAGAGTTTTATTCATCCATTGAAGATTAGTCAGATCTTCAATGGTATCCGCTTCCCATGAATACTAAAGCCATGTGACACACAGGCCCGTGTGCAACCCACCAGAGATTCAACACCATCAAAACACTCTAATTCTATTAAATCCCTTCATTCATCTCAAATGCCAATGCTCTCGCTCTTGAAACGGTGGGCTGGTGCTACAGATTCAATCAGGCATTTTTTGACGGCATCCTTTCCCTTTTTAATTAACTGCGGCGTAGTTGCTATCCGCTTTTTCCCCAAACCGGAGGATACGGAGATTCAACCTGGATGGATCTCAAAGGAGCCCCATCACAACAAAAAGACATGCTCACTGACTGATAAAGACCACCATTATCCTGAGATAACTAGACAAGGGGGGAGAGTATTCAATTAAGACGCCCCTCCTTCTGGGACAAGGACGTCCCAGTGAACCTCCCAAAGGTCTGGTTCTCAGAGGCAGAACGGGCTGGTGGAAAGAGTCTCCTCTGGGGTCTCTCATGGCTATCTACCACACCATCGGCTGAAGTGGCTCCCTTGGGGAGCGGGCCGGTATTTTATGTGAGGTGTTAATGAGTGGGCAGAGCGCTTTTCTAGTTATAAAGCGGTGCTAATTTCCTCTGGGCTGCGAGACGCTCATGTGTCCCTTGAGTCCAGAGGGGCGGATCGTGGTCTTCGTCCAACTCCGCCTCTTTTTCTCTATTTTGGTCTGTTAATCATTTGCTCTGTCAGTCTTCAAGAGCGCTCTCTCATGTGCACTCATCTCTTGTGGTTTAATAAGAGAGGACGAAGATGGTCAGCAATGCCCTCAAGTTCAAACAAATTTGTCGTTCATCACATTAAGTTGTTGTAGTTTAGTCAAGCGAGCTGTTAAAGGAGCAGTTTACCCAAAAATTAATATTTGCTGAAAATGTGCCATCCAATCTGTTCTTCATTGGAACAGATTTGGAGAAATTTAGCTTTACATCACTTGCTCACCAATGGATCCTCTGCAGTGAATGGGTGCCGTCAGAATGAGAGTCCATAAAAACATCACGATAATCCACACGACTAAAGTCCATCGATTAATGCCTTGTGAAGTGAAATGCTGCGCGTTTGTAAGAAACAAATCCACCGATAAGACATTTTTAACTTCAAACCATTGCTTCCAGCCAGTTGAAAAAGCAGTGTCATTTGAATCAGGAGAGAAATATGCACAGATTAAGCACTGTTTAGGAGCAAAAACAGTCCAAAACAGTTCAAAACAAATAGGGATTTTGATGTAAGAGGATAACAAGGGATGGACATTTTCACTGGAGGAAGTGTTATTATTGATTATGGACTCGTATTTTGGCCAGAAGTGATAGTTTATGCCTTGATGGATTTGTTTCTTACAAATATGCAGCTTTCACTTCACAAGATGTTAATTGATGGAGTGGAGTCATGTGGATTACTGTGGTGTTTTTATCAACTGTTTGGACTCTCATTCTGATGGCACCCATTCAGTATCAACTGGTGAGCAAGTGATGTAATGCTTAATCTCTCCAAAAATGTGATGAAGAAGAACAAACTCATCCTCTACTCACCTCAGAAAAGGTGAGTAGAAGAAGAAGAAACTACTCACCCTCAAACGTGAATGGTTTGAGGTTTGAGGGTGAGTAGCCTACATTTTCACTAAATGTTCATTTTTGTGTGAACAATTCCTTTAAAAGCTCGCTTGACTAACCTACAACAACTTAAAGCTGATGAATGATGAGTTTGTTTGAACTTGAACTCAAAACACCAATCGGCGTCAACCGTTAGCTTGTTTTACTAGCTAAACTGGTGGGTTTAATGTGTCAAACAGCCTTTCAGTGATCTATTACTAATTGAAAACCATGGAATGCTAACCAAACAAATTCCGTTATCGCGGAAATCTAAATACTCACGGCTTACGGAGCGTCTTCACATCTTAAACCTCTCTACGGGGATAGGACTTCCTCCACTGGATTAACAACTCTGTCGTCGTCTAACGAACAAAACATAAGTGTTTATGAGAGCAATGAATATTTATAGCTGCTATCAGATATCACTGGGATTAGATGTAATCAGATCAGTCCCACTCTTCACATCTCTGTTATTCCTTTGCGATAGATAAATATCATGCGCTGAGTAAATGATTGACTCGACCTGAGACCACTGGGTGTTGTCTTTTCTTCCATGAAAATTCAGATAACTGTTTCCTGGTTAGAGAAAGGATACAGGTCTTTACTTGAGCAGTTGTGAACATTTCAACAAAGCATTCCGCATCTAAACATGGGGAAATCAGTCACTGTGCTTCAATGGGTTCTCCTCACACTGGGACTAGTTGCGGCTCAAGCAGGTAAAGCTTTCACAGATGTTTGGTTTTTGGAGGGAAATCTAGAAATTTGGAAAACAGCGTGAGACCCAGCTCTCAGTTTGAATAGTTTTAGGTATTTTAACGTACGGTTTTTGTATTATGGCACGTTTCTCTTTTAGAGGAAGCAGAACAAGCTCTGCCAAACTGGCTTACTGGAATCATTGCCGTTGGTGTGTTCCTCTTTCTGATCTTCGTCGCCTTCCTTGTAAATAAAGCCTGGTGTGAAACTCCAAGGTAAATATCTGCGACGATTTCAACACCATACGAAAACCAGTAGCAATTTTAATATTAAAGAGAAAGTTCAACTAAATATGAAAATTTGTCAACATTTACTCACCCTCTGGTCGTTTCAAAAATGTAGGCTCTTCTGCACAGCACAAAATAGTTTTGAAGAACTTAAAGTCAATGGGGTTCAAAAAAAAAAAAAAAAAAACGCCACATTTTTTCAAAATATCTTCTTTTTTTTGTTGTGTTTCGCTGAAGAAAGTCAGTCAAGAATGTTAGTAGGCCTACGATATAGGCTAACCTACCAGAATTTTCATTTTTGGGTGAACTATTTTCATTAATGAAATACTGTAATGAACATTCCTTAATTTTCTAATCAGTAATAGCCTACATGTCTGAATGAAGGTTATGAAGTCTCACAAAACATGTTTATCTATTTACAGTTCATGTAATACACTTATTTAGCAACTAGTTTCCGAAATCTGGCCTGTGTAAACATTTGAATCCGTCTTTGTTGATACAGCAAACCAGAAGCAGTACCCAATGAATACGCCATGACCAATGGATCAACACGTGAAACCAGTCTTGACGCAGTCAGGTAATAATACCTCAAAAATACAGCCGTTATAAAGCTTAGAGTGATTCAAGTCTATAAAAAGATACACTATCATTAATAAGAAATGTTTATGGCCTGAAATCATGTTCAGTCAGAATAAACGCCTCATCTGATGCTTTATGCTAAACATGATGTTCTTGCAATTACTATTAAAGTTTAAAATGTAAAAAAAAAAAAAAAACTAAATGTCAATGATTAAAATGAATGGAAAAGAGTTAATATTCCTTTTAAAATGTATGTAGGCTATTAATCTCTGGAATTGTGACAACTGTTTTTCAGGAGCATTGATGACCTTAAACCATATGAGAACCAAACCGATGAAAAAGTGACCGAGATGTAAACATCCACAACCAGCCGAGTCCGCATGCCATGTTAACCTTGCTTTTTGTTGTAATAATTTATCATTTTAATAGCTGACGCAGCTCATCCTGTGCCAAAGGTTAGCAGTAGGTTTTTGTAATCGACTGTGCATTAACTGTAGAGGGCATTCGTTGTGAACATGTTAATGTACTAATAAGCTATCAAACTAAGTATTTCACTGATCTTTGTGCAAACCTCTTTAAATAAAAATAAAATGAATAATATTCATAAAATCATATACTCTACCACTCAGAAGTCTTGGATCGATATATGATTTTTAATGTTTTTGAGTCTCTTATGCGCACCAGGGCTGCATTTATTTGATATATACAGTGAAAACAGTAATATTGTAAAATATGAATACAAATGAAATTTTCTATTTGAATATATATTCTGAATGTCATTTTTTCCTGTGATGCAAAGCTTAATTTTCAGCATCAATTATTCCAGTCTTCAGTGTCACATGATCTTTGATTTGCTGTCCAAGAAACATATTTTTGTGGAAATATATTTGATGAATAAAGCTTAATAAAACAGCATTTATTTGAAATATAAATCTTTTGTAACATTATAAATGTCTTACATGCATTAATTTAAACAAAAAATCTTTTAAATGGTAGTGCATATAAACATTGCAGAAATGGTTGGTGGGAAATATAAAGCTTAAAATAAAATCATTAAGAATTTAGAAGTCAAAAGACGCTTAAAATGAAAATAACTTTATTTTCTGACACATTAGATAAATTCTACTCGTCCAAAATAAAGTCACAGACCATAATGACCACTTGTTTGTTTTGCAAATGTTAATAAATCAGCTTTATTTCAGGCTTAGATCTGATTCTAATGTATGAATTTAACTAAATGGTTTCTTTGGACTTTAAAAACCTTACACTGACAGAAAAATGGCAGATATAAAGGTGTTACTACTCGAGTCATCTTTGTGCGAGTTGAAGAATCCACATGATTCAAGCCAGTTTTCGTGGATCACAGCCCAAATGTAACGATCTAGCAGAGGGTAGCAGACTGGGGCATTGGATTTCTTTAAGGAGAAAGGGGAAGACAGGCATAGGAGATACAGGCAATCTTTTAAAGGGATGTAGCGCTGGACAGTTCAGAACACACTGTCCACATGGCACGAAAATTCAAGAGGCATCGTATGAGGATGTGCTTACGAAATCCTAGTGGAAGAGACGGTCTGGATGAGGCTTCCACGCACTGTCTACAACCTGGAGAGCCCTGATAGTCTCTGAAGAGCCTGCTACACTTCCTCTAGGAGAGAGACTGACACAGGATATCCTCATATTGTGACACACAGACACACACACTGTCAAACTAGGATGTGCGAGACATCTTCATAAAGACAAAAGCGATGCAAAACGCCCTAAAAAAGGAAATAAATTACATATTTACACTGAAATGATAGACTGAATGTGCAACAATTACAAAAATGTTATAAAAAAAAAAAACATGCATTTCTGTTAATCTCATGTGACATAAGCAACATAATAGAGCGGAATAGTTCTGTCAAAATGTAAAATTGTCATATTTATGTTGTTCCAAACCCATGTGACTTATTTTCTTCTGTGGAACCTGAAAGGAGATCATTTGAAGAATGTTAAAGCTGCTCTTTTTCATACAATGTAAGTAGATGGGGACTGGGCTGTCGCACTCCCAAAGTGACAAAAATACATCTTTTGCACTATATTTAAGACTCCTGAAGCAAATTAATGGCTATATATGTAGAGAATTGTATGAAATTTGAATTTCAGAGAAAGATTTGAAGTGGAAACGACTTACAATAATAGCTTTGTATGAAAAATAGTCTGAAATTTTAATTTCAGGGAAGATTTTAAGTGAAAAACACTTAAAAACATTCCTCACGCAAAACTACCGTACAACCTAAGTAGACTTCCAATGTGACACACAAGTCATATGAACAACTTGTGATACTTTTATTTTTGTAATGTCATTTCTGAATTTCTAAAATGCCAGGTCCACATAAAAAATGACTAACATTAATACCTTTGTGTGAAGAATTGTCTGAAATTTTACTTACAAATTTAAATTTAAACTTAAATTTCAGGCCATCCGTCACGGCAAACTATTGAACGACTTCATAAAATGTAGTGCATGAGTCATACGAACAACAATATTTTTATGCTTATCGTGGCATTTCTACTAAATGGCAAAAACTCCATTCCCCATCCACTTTCATTGTATGGAAAAGAGCAGTGTGAACATTCTGCAAAATGATAGCTCTGTGTAAAGAATTGTATGAAATTTTAATTTCAGTGAAAGATTTGAAGTGAAAATGACTTACAATAATAGCTTCGTATTAAAAATGGTCTGAAATCTTCATTTTTAGCGAAGACTTTAAGTGAAAAACACTTAAAAACATCCCTCATGCAAAACTCTTGTACTTAATAGACTTAAAATGTGGCACACAACTTGTGATACTTTTATTTTTATAATGTACGTAATTTCTGAATTTCTAAAATGCTAGAGTCCATCCATTTTTACTTTAAGGAAAAGAGCAGTGTGAATATTCAGCAAAACATATATTTTTAAGCTCCACATAAAAATTGTACATGAAAATGACTAACATTAATAACTGTGTAGAATTGTCTAAAATTTTACTTACAGGGAAGATTTTATTTTAATTTGTTCATCGTGCAAAACTATTGTACGACTTCATAAGACTTAAGATGTAGAGCACGAGTCATATAAACACCTTTTGTGATATTTTTATGGTTATTTTTGCCATTTATAAATCACAAAAACTCCAGTCCCCATCCGCTTTCACTGCATGGAAAAGAACAGAGTGAACATTCTGCAAAATATCTCATTTTAAGCTCCACAGAAGAAAGAGAGCAATACAGGTTTGAAGCAGCAACAGGGATGTTTTTACACCTTTTGGCAAACTATTTCTTGAAAATACTCACAAATCTACCCTGCAATGTAAATAACCTGATTGAAATGATTCTAATATCTAATACTAACTAAACAAAGCATCCCATCGCAATCTGATCTGCCCGTTCCAAGGCACATCTGTCATCCCTTATTATTAACGTTCATCCATGAACTCATCTGATTTCTTGAAAATAGTGTGGGTTTGTCAGTAGGTTGTATAAATGTGCGTTTTAATAAAAAAAAATCAGGATGACCACATTAGAAGTTATAGTATATAGACTGAAAAGATTTTGCGTACAAACAAATTGCATGTGTTAGTGTGTGTCGTGCATCTGCTACTTTAATTTTTCCTCCTGGTCTTGAGTTACCAGCACTCACTTCATCAAAATAACCTTCTCTAATATTGCCCCATAATTCACCCGCTCACCAGTGGAGAGGCTGCATGTCCGTGATTAAGACAAAAACGATATAATAATTTCCCTTTATGAGTATTTCTCATTGATTTCGATACCAGGTGCACAAACAGTAACAGGGCGAGTGCAAATCAGGAAGTAAGGTGGCCGAATAACAGCCGTTGCTGATGCAAAGAGTCTCTTAAGACGTGTGAATGGAATGTGTGTGTTTTCAGTGGATGTAGTCCTTAGTGTGTTTGTTAGGAGAGGACGGACAGCGTAACGCTTCCCCGCTGCTTCTTCAGTATGGCCACGGCCTGCTCGTGTGTGACGCCCTCCAGACTCTCTCCGTTAACCAACAGCAGCTGGTCACCACGCTTCAGACGCCCGTCCACCGCCGCTGCCCCCTGTAGGCAAGATGAGGACAGGGTTATTTATTAATTCACAGAATTAAATGTGACCAATTGACCATTATTACTTTCCATAATGCAGATCATTAAATGTACCAAACTGTGTTACTTTCATATTTTCAAACGAGTTCTTTGAACAATATGTCTGTGAAAGACATTCACGGACTGCCAGTGGGGTTTAAAGAGTCATCAGAAGAATCATATCACATAAACACAAAACGTGCTGTTTCTAGGTGAATATGAAGTGTTTGACGTGAGTCTTATCTCTGGTTATGTTCCTGTGAAACAGAGCTCTGTGCTGCCACCTGGTGGCCAGAGCACAAACAGAGACAAACATGCTGTAGGGATATACATATCTTGTCTGTTTTACACATGCACCTTTTCGTATTGAGATGTTACATGGAGGGTTCTGAACATATTTAAGCAAAAATATGTAAGTATCTGAAATGTTTTGTTTTTAACAGCCTGTTATAAAAAAGAAATATTAATAGCTAAAAGAGTTACTACATATCAAGTGCTATTTTAGTGTTATTTACTGTTGTATTATTTATTATTTTGAATTAGCCTTAATCTTTATATATTTTTTAGAAGTTTCATTTTAATTTTAGTTCAAGTTTTAGTAATTTTATGTGCTTTTGTCACTTGTAGTTTTTTTATCATTTCTATTTAGATTTATTAATTTTTTTTTATCTCAGTTTTAGTAAATTTAGTACTTCAACTTAAACATATTTCAGTTAGGTGACAGTTAAACATCTAATTTTCATTTGTTTTAAAAATTTTTTTTAATGTTTTATTTCAGCTTTTTTCAGCTGACAAAAATTATTTTTAATAGTTTTAGTTAACAATAACAATGCTACTATTTATCTATCTATCTATCTATCTATCTAAAGAGCAACTGTTTAATCAATACAAATTAACACTGTAAATTATGATATACCACACACATTATAAACATTATACTTTTGCTACAATAAACATTACAAAAATAAGTACATTTACATATACATATCATATTATCCTCAAAACATGAGGATATTTAAGTTTATATATATATATATACAAAATTGTACTAAAAACATGTTCAAACATTCTATTCAGAAAAATTTAAGACAATCCTTGAAAAAAGAAACTTCATTGAAATGAAAAAAAGTGACTGAGATAAAAAAAAAAAGACTGCTGAAAGAAAGAAAGAAATAAAGCAAGCAATAAAACACCCCAGAAAAATAGGAGTGAGACATGACAGAAAGAAAAAAAGAAAGAAAGAAAAAGAAAGAGGGTGGTTGCTAGGGTGTAATTTATTTAATGTCTATAAATGACTGATAAATGCCTGAATAATTTAAGAAATAAGTTTTTTTAAAATTTAATTTAATTTAACTGGATTCAAAGTTGTGTTGTCCAGGACCACGAGTAACACGTCTCAATTTATCAGAGCATTTAGACCGTGATTCTGATATGAATGTCTAATTTCATGGCCGATGTCAGGTGTTCAAATGTGTTCAGTTTCGTTTAACCTGCAAATGATCCTAGGGGAATTACCTTGCTGAAGACTGTTTTGACATAGATTGGAAGATCTCCATGTGGACTCCCAAAGCCGCCCACGATGCTGAAGCCCAATCCCTCTGAGCCCTTCTCCAGAGTGATGGTCTTTGGCTTGGGCGTCCTGTCAATATCACACACACAGAGAATAAAATCGCATATGATCAGCTGAGAATACTGTAACGGAATGTTTAAAGTCAAACAGGAAGTGGGAGTGATGTCACTCACTCTGGTTCCACCGGCCGGACCTCTGGATTGGAGCTGGGGGTGGAGCTACTGGACAGACTCTCCACCTGACTGGCTATGGCACTGATGTTGGTGTCGGCAACCACCTGTCAATCACAGACGGACACTGTCAAACATTTAAATCAAATAAATGACTTAGTCTTGAAAGCGTGTTTTCTTCCATTTAGACGTGTGTGTTTCACAAATGACTGTCTGACTGTAGATAACAGGAAACTGTTCTCTATGTTGTGTGTGTGTGTGTGGCACTGAAATGCATGCTAACAATCCTTTAATGTTGTTCTTGGTGACTGTTGGCAACCGATCGCTCAGCCGTTGTTCATCAAACCTCTGTCTATTTCACCCTAATCAAAAATGCCTTTTTGTGTCATTTTTCGTTTTAAATTTTCCGCTTCCATTAAACTCTGGGCTAGCTATGAGAGCAGTGGCATATTAATTTGCATATTTAATTAATGGAAAAGCAATTAAAAGTAAAATACACAACAACAAACAAAAGCTAATTAATGAATGAGTCAACAACAACAACAGTGAAACACTCCCAAGTCATCACACTCGCTATCTCGACTACACCTACTGAGAGAAAGAAAGAGGCCAATAAAAAAAATACAGAAAAAGAAGAGAGTGATAAAAGAATGAGTGAGGAAAAAAAGGAAGAAAAGAAAGAAAGAGAGGCTGATAAAAAAGAAAGAGAGTGAGAAAAGAAAGTGAGAAAAAAAGAAAGAGAAATATAAATATATTAGGGGTTGCACCGACTAATCTCTCTAAGCTCTGCCATGACGCTTTAAGCTTGACGTCGACTAGTCGCTGGTCCTATAGAGGGCGCAACAGGATAAGAAATCCACATTTACGCTCTGTTTCCAAACAGTTAAAATTACAAAT
>JAFVLL020040715.1:0-15737 GCA_021397915.2 Tor tambroides
TTATTGTTGGGCTCAACAATAAGTTTTTTTTCTCTTAATCCAATTATTATTATATATGCAGTGCAAAACAATTGATGTTTTTTAAATGGCTCTTTCAAGACTAGCACAAATCACTCTCTCCATATCGCTGTCAGCCAGCTAAGTGACCTTGCATTGATGACATATTTATGTGAGTTGAATTTGCAATCAACAATGTTCAAACATCGCAGAGCTCAAAAATGTGACATTTGCAAAGCATTGCATAACTTATAAATGTAAGGATAGCTGAAATGCAAGCATTGGCCCTGGGCCATTGGGCCATCCTTATTGTTGAGCCCTGTATTGTGTAATCACTGCCACATATTTTGGATCTTATTTGCGTAGAGTTCTTTTCAGAACTTGTCACACATTCTTGAAATGCTGCCCAGAGTCATAATTCTGTTCAGAGAGTCTCTAGTGATTTGAATATTTGCTGTTAACGCTTCTGTGCAGATCCACATTTTTTTTGAGGTGTTTACCACATTGTTGTTAATTCGATTTTTTTTTTTTTCACCACAAATGAATATGTTTCCCCTCCAACCACCCACCCACCCACTTCAGAATAGCATTCCCTATGATCAACACGGCAAGTAGATGCTCACCATGTTCTGGTATGAGAGACAGCATTGGGTGAGTGACAGTTGGGTGTCTTTTTTTTTTTTTTTTTTTACCTGGACTACCTCCACTTCCCTCCATTGAGTAATAGTCTCCCTATCCCATATCACTGCTGTACGGCTGTTACGCAGCACATCACTCACCAAACAGAATGAAGAGAGACCTCATTACTACTTCCCAGCTGTAATTCAGATGAAGCTGTCAGATGTTTAGCAAAGACTCTTGAAGTGTTTAATTGAAAAGCAACATGGTGTTATTCAAATAGAGTGCCAGATGTAAAAACCCCATTCGTTTTCTCCATAGAGAAACAAATCTACCATCAGCACTGATTCTCTTGTGAATATATTACCAAAAGAATGTCATGCAAACATTGAAGAGTAGCACCCAGCAGTCTCTGTCTGATATTACAAGCTAGTTTCTTCAGTGAAAGTGAGGCATAATCTTCATTGACTTCAAATCAGAATGGCTTCTAAATATTTTGCTTTCAACTTAAAATAGTTTTTTTTCCTACCTAATCAATGACTCAGTTGTGTTATATTATTATATTGGTAGTCTTTCCTGAGATTGTAGTTCATTCATAACAGATGTTAAACAGATAGTTCACCCAAAAATGAAAATTCTGTTATTGATTACTCACCCTCATGTCGTTCCAAACCCATAAGACTTTCATTACTCTTCCGATCACAAATTAGGGTATTTTTGATGAAATCTGAGAGCTTTCTGTCCCTCCAGACAGCAGCGCAACTACCACATTCAAGGCTCAGAAAGGTAGTAAGGATATCGATAGACTAGTCCATATGTCATCAGTGGTTCAACCTTAATTTTTTGAAGCTACGAGAATACTTTTTGCGCCCAAAGAAGACAGCTCTCTGATTTAATCAAAAATATCTTAATTTGTGTTCTGAAGATGAACAATGGTCTTATGGGTTTGGAATGACATGAGGGTGAGTAATTAATGACAGAATTTTTGTTTTTGGGTGAAGTATCCCTTTAAGTACATGCTATTGTACCAAAATCAGATTAAAAAATATTCACATTTATGCTTCAGATCGAAGTTTGTAATGATTAGGGTTTGTAAAGATTTGGGGTGTCAAGGTACACAAAAATGACAGTTCGGTACAGAACTTGGTTTTGAAGTCACAGCTGAGCAACTTTGATATAGGGGTGTGCGATATGACGATTTTTGATCGTGGATGATAAAAATGTCTCCACGATCTGCTTTTGAAGAAATATCGTAGAACCGTGCTACAGTGCACATTCAATCAGCTGCAGTTCTGGCGCCTCCGTCTCAATATAGGCTGCTGTACAACGCGACGTACATTCACATCAGTGTTCACGCAGCGGTAGTTACTCTCATGGGACGTTACACTTATTCGTAATCACAAAAAGTACATTATTTGCATGTGCTTTAAAGCCTTGCCAGTAAAACATTTCATTCACGTACTGCAACACAAGAAAACACACAAGGTTTACATAGACTTGGTTATGTCTAAGGGGCTGTTTACACCTGGTCACATGCGTTTTTTCTTTTTGAAAAGACCAGGTATAAATGCCCTCCAAAACCTTTTCGAGATGCATTTAAATCCGATCGCTCAAACCACTGCAGAAGGTGGTCTGGGTCGCGTTCCAGACGAAACTGGACAAGTGTAAACGCATCTGGTTGTTGAAATCACATATGCAAATTTTACTCCTCCCAAAATATTAAAATAATAAACGTGTGAGAGCGTTTTATACGCTATATGGCATGTTATAGTCAGATATGATAGCGCTAATGCGACAAGTATCCCCGGGGATGAGTAGCTGAGTATCTCTTCAGCAAGCCGACATGCAAACTGCCACAAATGAAACTGAAAGTAAGTCGCAGATGCTCAACACACAATCATCTTCATTAAAAGTAGTGAGACTAACCTATCTTTCCAGTGCTGATGCCGCGCTCTCTCCTGTTGCGGTCTCTGATCTTGAAATTAGCTGATAATGAATAAAATGCAGCGCATATCTATTGCTTTCATTGACGTGAACTCCGTTAAATTTGCATGTAGCGCGGGAATTGAAGAACGGATTTATATCCGTTTTGCAAAGACACATTTACGTGGCCAAGTGTAAATGGAAACGTTTTAACAAATCAGATATCCGATCAGAGACAACGCATGAAGTGACCAGGTGTAAACAGGCCCTAAAATGAAAGTAAACAGTTGAGAGAAAAACGGATGCGTGCCTGTATATTAGATGCGTGCAGGTCTTAAAGGGACAGTTATAAACATGCTGCTGACTGTCGTTGAAGGGATAGTTCACCCTAAAATTTAATTTGTCATTATTTGCTCACTCACATGCTGTCCAAAACCTGTATTCATTTCTGTCTTGTGCTGAACACAAAAGAAGATATTTTGAGGAATGTGGGTAACCAAACAGTTGCTGGTCCACATTGACTTTGATAGTAGGAAAAAAATACTATGGAAGTCACTGTGGACCAGCAACTGTTTGGTTTTCCATGTTCTACAAAATAGCATTTTTTTTTTATTTTTGGGTGAACTATTCCTTTAATGTTAATAATAAAAAAACACAAAGAGAAAAATCACATACTACTCTTGACTGAAAAACTTAAATACAGTTGCTTTAATAGGAATCAATCTATATAGTGTTTTATTTTTATGTTTGTTCATTCAATTTATTGAATGCTCCTGCTAAATACACGTATTGTACCTGAAAATAAAGCACTGTTTTATTTGTATATTATGTGTATTCGTAATGTGTATCTTTGGTCTTATTTTTTAATAAAAAAGATAAAATGATGACACAGATTTTCATCTTGCCCACTTTGGCCTAAATATCCGCCATTCTTTTTTATATTTTGTTACCTTAAAAGGCTTTATCTTTATTTATAGTTTGTCTTTTAATGCTCAGACAACTTGCAAAATTATAAAACCAACATGACAAAGAATTGTGATAAATTCGTGAATCGTGATATTTCTAAAAAAAAATTGAGAGATTTTTGCCATAACGCCCACCCCTACTTTGATAAGCTCACAGCAGCTCACGCTGTGTTATTCTGCATTATTTTTCAGATGTGTTCACAGTGTCAAAATATATTGATATAACTGGTACTTTCCTATCCTAGGGGGCGAAAATCGAATTATGTTCCGCACACACAGAAGTTCCACACGTGCAGTGGTTAAAACAGCACTGCATTTGTTTGGTACACACGCGTGCTGAACCAGAAGACCCGTATCGGAAAATATTTGGTATGAATACGTGTACTGTTACACCCCTTGTTCAGATTCATCTCAAAGCTGGCTGGTTTGTTTTGTGGCTCTTAATTAAAGGCTTTTTTTTTTTAAATGTCTGTGGAGAAAATGAATGGATAAATATTTATGGAACCAAGGCTATTACTGATGTACACCGAAACTACCAATATTCATAGCCTGGGATACATGTTCTGGCTTCACCCGGTGAGCAGTTTATGACCTCACACCCCACTCTAATGACTCAGATGGTATTTTTAATCTTTGCAGAGAAAGTAATTCATAACACCAGATGATGTGATGCGTTACTCACAGATGGACAGTACTGTTATCCCCTGAGCCAGTTTTAACTGAATCTAGACTGTTGGGCATTTGCTTATTTTTACTAAAACGTGTGCTAAAGCATTAGACTCCAGAAATATTTCCCAGCTATAAAAGCCTAATTTCAACCCTTGATGGGTTTGAGAGTGCATTTTGCACTATTATCATTCATTTTAGTCATGTGAATTTCTGGCCAACATATCAGCATATCCCAGTGCTTAGATTTGATCAGATCAAGAGTTGTAAACACGAGGCGCTTTCATTTAGTGCAAAAAAAAAAAGGTAGTATGCTCCCGTATGCGCGTATGCCCACCAGACCATCTTTTACAACTGTCCTGTAGCAGCCTACACACGATCACCATGTACTCCTAGATGTATAGACCCTATAATTGACATAAGTTTAAAATCTAGTTTTGGAGAGCTAATTCAAAGTCAGTCGCTAAAGCAGAAAGGAAGCACAAATGCCGTGCAGCAGAGTGCTCTTGATTGTGTGCTGTGCAGCGCCCTCTGCTTGTGAGTGTGTGTTTCTACACTCTACTTTGTGATGTATCCATAACCTCTAGTTGCCTGGGTGTGGATGCCTCTTTCTGTCTCACTCTTTTAACCCCCAGTGCTTGGTTTTGTCTCTCTCTGGCATGCAGTGTGACCACCCGGATTGTGCTCCTGCGCCCACTTAATCACTGCAGCTTTACACTTACAAGCCTTTTTGCTTTCAGTTGTGTTTGTGTAAAACTGCTGCTTATGGCCTCAGTTTACAGAAAACCTCTGACAGTTCCTTTATTATTGTTTGTGCCATGAGTGAATTGTGTTTACTGGTAGTCTCCGATTTGCTGGACGGCTCACCTCTGCAGCTCTTTTGTTCCCTCCGTAACGTCAGAGATGGATTCACCCCCGCCCTTTTGAGAGCAGCCGTCACATGATTGGCCCTAGAGTCCTCGTGGACCCCCTGCACTGCCTTGCCTTTGACAGAGGATCAAGAAAAATGTATCTCCACCTAGTAATTAATCACCTAAGATTTTATTGTGCATCTGAAGGTGCAAGACACAATTAGCTGTCGCCCCTCCTCCGATCTTGAAATAACCCGCCATTTGTGTTCCTGAGTGGAAACCAAAAAAAAAAAGTACAGTATGCATTGTATTGTTTTATTGTTCTCCCCTTTGTGTTTGGTGTTATAAACCTTGTCCCCCCTCTCATGCCATATGCCCTCTGCTGTGGCAGGCCATGGGGGAGCTCACAGGATGGCCCCAGGACCACCTAAAATATTTAGGACTCAAAGCATGCAGGCACAAACAGTTACCACCCTGTTTGAACTAGTGATGCACCAAAAATATTTGGCCAAAAGTGTTTTTCTGTTTCGGTCTTTTGGAGGGCTGAAAACATTTGACCCGAATGATGTTTAATTTGTTATTGCTCAATCAACTGTGAAAAGACATCAATAAAACAGCTTTTATTACTATATTTATGTAAGAAAAAATGTCAGTAACATCACATTTACCTCAGGAAAGTCATTTTATGTCCATAGCTCATTAGTTGGCTAGAACACACAAGAAATCACTCTGGAGAGAAGCATTATGCGTATAAAATGCACTATATTACATATGAATTTTATCTTAACCTAATTATTTAAAATTTTTGAATAAATCTAATGAAAACTTATTTCAGCCACTATTTAAATGTTTGTATTTGTACACCGAATTGGAATAGAAATCCGCATATCCACCTTTTTCCTAACGCTTCCGGTTTGGGGAAGTTTCACTCAAAAAGACTGCAACAAATCATTACAAATCATAAGATTGTGCTGCAAATAATCCTTATCCATCATTTTGATTGAATGGGCTGTAAATTTTCATTCATTTTCTATTTTCAGAATTCAGGAGAATAATGTTACATTTGGTATATTAATGTGACATGATATAACAACAATATCTATAGAATAGCTCTTTTCAGCCCATTGCATTATTTTCCTCCTGAATATTTTCATGTTTCCTTTGTATTCCACTGTAAATAAATGAAAAAAGACAACATATACTGTGTATTTGTCGTCTGCTCTCCTGATTTAATTTACGATATAAACCATGACTAATTCCTTGGAATGCACTAAGAATCTTTCATGTCTCTTTCCAGGTGTTTTCACACGGATGCTGTAAAATGTAATCATTACGAAATATAAACATATATTACTATAATGATATTTAACACGTCCGTAATATTTCTGCGGATAGGAAAGTATGTTGAAAGTAATTTGTTAATGTTTTTACACTTTTAAATTTAGTTTTAATCATCAATGGTTGAAGGGTGAGTAGAATAATGTCACCTCATTGTACCCAGTTTTTGAAAATGCTTATTGAATTCATAGAGCGAACCCTTTGCTGATTGTTTACAGTGTAAATGGAAGTTGCTCCCATAATTTGCGCAAAGTGTCATGGGGCATAAAAACTGCCAAATGTGCTATTTAAATGTTGATATGTAACTCAGTTTTTATGAGAACTCAGAGTATTAATTATTAACCTTGATTGGTTAACGGAATATTAAAATTTATTTTCAGTTTTCGGATAAATTGAAACTCAGAAAAATTCATTTTGGTGCATTACTAAGAATGATATGTTTTGGAGAAGTTAAGTTGACCCTGGTTAATAATGACCTCTTATCCTAAGGGCACAAAGTTAAAAAATTCATGATGACGCTTATGGCATGACATCATGAATCTGAAAACGGTGATTATGAGGCCCTGTTTACACTAGTGCGTTTTTGTTTTAAAACGACCTTTTAAAAAGAAAACAATCCTGTCTACACTGGCATTTTCACTGCGTTTCAGAAACGATCTCTGTCCACACTACACAACTGAAAACGCATGTCACATGACCATTCATGCAGGTACAACAATGAGCATGATGTTATTGTTTACACGGTCATCAAGGATACGCAGAGTCAATGTGGGCAGCCATGCCATCGTTTTCAAACATCTCTGTTTTGGTCCGTTTACACTGAAATCCAACTGCATTTTTGAAAGTCTCCATTGTCGAGGGTCGTAAACATCAGGTGTAACCATAGCAAATGTTATGCATTTCAAAACGAAAACACACTAGTGTAAATGTAGCCTGAGAACTGATTTGACCGTTTACACCTGGTATTGAGATCTTGAACTTGGTTGAGCCAAAAAACTTGTGCGTGTTTATATAAATGCGCTTTTGTTAAGTCGTACATAACCGGCAATGTTTTAAACATTTATTTTAGTGCTTTGGTTGACTGATAGGTGAATAGGTGGTCCTTTGATTTTGCAATACATTAAGAGGGATTAGTGTTCACATATGCAGTGTGGTCACACATTTTCAAACCACCTCGTGATGTGTGGAGTGATCGGATCACTGTTTTCAACACTTGTCTTTAGTGCTGTCTAATTGTGATTGGATCACCTGAGACTGGCCGATCTTTATACCAGATGTAAACGGGATGTCATATCCTTTTGTCATTGGTATCCTACACATTCCCATGACACAGTCAAACTGAGATGACTCATGGGAATAGGGCAACAATGGCTATGTTCACACAGATGAATAATATGGTTGTCAGTCCTGTTTGGAGTGTTAAATCTGATTCATTAATCACAGTTCATTTTTAAAGAAAGTGACATTCTGTAACCAGTCTTAAATATGGACACTAGCAAAATAAGAGATTGTATTGATATGTTATACAGGTAGAACCATTGAACCGGTTGACAGTCACACTACTGACATAAAGTTCACCACGCTTGAAAGTTTAGAGTCATTAAGATATAAATTATATATGAATTCCACAAAGTATTTAGTTTTAGTGTACTTTTGATACTTGCATCCTTGAGAATTCTTTTATTAAAAAAAAAAGTCCCACCCCAGACTTTTGAACAGTAGTGTATGTGATTCAAATTCAATACGTGTTTATTTATTATCATTATTGGTTGCTGTGGTTACAGGCATTATGCAAGAGTTCGTGAAGCAATAGAATTCTGTGATGTCCGTAAAGACATCTAATCCGCTCCCATCTTTTTGAAGAGTCACACCTAATAGTTATCATTCCAAAATACTGACTGCTTGAACATATCCAAAATAAAATTGTGCCATTATGGCCAATTCACACTGCGCCAACAGAAACATTTGTCGGGTTTTGTCTCATCATGTTACCCCGTCACCGTCTTTTGGCATTGATCGACACCGATTAAATGTTTTCACCGATTAAACGTGTTGATTTGGTGTTTGTCGGGTCTAGGGATGTCTGATAAGTGACGAACCAGTTGCCGTTGGTCTGTGTCTATCAGTGCAATGTGAATTGGCCTTTAAAAAACTCAGGCACCTACTGAGATATTCTTAGCAACAGTTTGCATTTATATCATGTGACATTCAGAAACTGATGTGTCTGTCTCTCCTCCCCACCGCAGGCTATTTCTCGCGTCACCCCAAGTGGCCTGCAGTCTGCCGTACCTCGATGAGTCCCTCCACACGCCTCAAGAGCAGACCAACCGTGGCCCTGATCTGCACTAGGACTTCTCCAGCAGCCTCTAACCATGTGAAATCAACCTCAGCAAATCAAATCCAAACAAGAGACTTCATTTCCTCCTTTCTCTCAATGCAATTAAACACACTTGAGAGTTACGCAAACTTGAGATGATGGACAGATTTTGGTTTTCTTTTCTTCTTTTCATACACACATTTACCTACACTACTCCAAATGACACCTGGGCACATCAGTTGTGCTTGTTAACATCACTTTTTGCCAGACAATCGCTGGCGAGACGGGAGGGATGGGAGGGACGGGGCGGGGGGAGTGATTCTCAGCCATCGCTGCCTTCGGCCCTCTGACACACACCAGGAGGAGAGGGCCGTCCTCCTGCCGTCCAGGGGCCTCTTCGCAAAGCAGAGCGTCTTGGCTAAAGCCATGTACAACGGCTCTGATAGTGCGGCTCACCCTCTCCTGTTGCAAAAAATTACTTTTACACAGCTTGGAATGCAGCTGTACTGATAGCCATTGACATTTTGCTTCCCGTAATCTTTTATTTTTGTCTTTTTGTTTATGTACAAAAGAGATTAAATTGATTTCACACTGGCTACAGTCTTTTGCAGGTTTTGCAAACTTTTCTCTTTTTGTTAGTTGAACAGCGTTAAGTTTGATGAAATGTGCAGAATTAAATTGAAAGTTTCAAAGCCTGTTCGTTCATGTGGCAAAATGAAGGCAGTGTCCTTTTGTAGTTTATTATGTGGAAGGCCAGGCAGAGAAACATACGGCAAAGGTTCGAGTAGTCGTACCCACGGTATCACCTTTACACCTTTTTAGATGATTTTTAGTTTTTGTCGCACCAATCAGCCTGGCCCTCTAGATCAGCGCTCATGTTTTTTTGTTTTTTTATGCTCAACGATTTTATTGCATTCCCTTTAGGCTTTTCTTTTGTTTCTCGAAAGCTGTGAAATGCCTGTATTGTAGAGTTGTTGATGTTGTTATTAATGTTGCTGTTTGTTTCTTTTTACCCCTGAACTAAGCTTAGTGCTTTTACAGTAACGCAGGCACACGTGGTTGGGTCAAGACTGTTGAGAGACATTTAAAGCAGGAAGTCTAATAATGAGAAAAGGGCTTCATTTTTCTGACCTGAGGGTATAAATAAAGAAAACTTGGGGCATATGCTGAGACAAATGGGCGCATATTCTTTTAACATTTGTGTTTGGATTTGGAAATGGATGTCCTGAGCCCAGCTTGTCTCATTGAGAGTACACCAGCCATCATTTAAGCCATGCCTGATTTCTTTTTCTTTTTCTTTTGACTGACACTTTTAACAATTGAGATGCAAGGTTTTGTTTTTCTTTGACTTTATTTACTGAGTATTACCGATGCTTTTAGTACTACTTTTCCCTTGTTTCAGAAGTGTGGTTCCTTGACTTACTGGTGCTATAAGTCACAGAGGACGTGGAAGGCGAGCTGCCTGTCCATATCATTCAGCATAGTAGAGCGTAGGCTTTTTCTGTAGTCATGGGGTGGGGGGCTAGTGGTGAAACTCTTAAATTCTGTTGTCATGTATATAGGATGTTTCTAGTGATGGCAAAGTACCATTTTTTCATAGCCACTGTCTGTGTGTGTGTATCGTGAGTATGGGGAAAAGGCTAGTGCTTAGAGAGGTGCGAGGGACTTTGTTCTGTTCTAGATTTGATAAGTTAGTAATTCTTTCTCTCCACTGGTGGTCTCACAGAAACAGTCACTCCAGTACTGGTGTTGTTAAAATGTAGGCACAAGTACACTTTGTTGGGGATCGAGCTATTATGGATTTCTCAATTTCATTTTCTGGTTCATTCTACACACGACTGCTTGGCCAGTCCTTCTGCATCACACTGTGCTGTATCAGGTGGAATTATGGAAATCTTCCTTCCCTGGAAGATTTTTTTCCTCATTTGTATTGCCACTGTATTTGTGTATTTTAAAATGTGTAAATAAATTAATAAGTACTTGTAAGTTGTTTTTTTCCCCTTTTCTTTACACCACATAAAAGATGTTTCTTAAAGACAGTTCCTCCAAAAATGTAAAATTCGGTCAGTTACTAACACTTAATCGGGTTAGTTAGATGCCATATTGAATGAGTCTGAGGGATGGCGTGCACTGTATAAAGATCGTAAACCATGTAATTTTTCCAACTCACAGCTTTAAAATCTGTTCTATGAAGAATCTACTGGATTTCTTTTCTTTTCTGAAAGAAGTTTTGTCCGCTGAACAATCGGTGTGAACGCACTGCATTGTTCTACCCTCACAGCCTCGTTTTCATTCCAGTCAAAAATGAATCTGTGTATTTTAATGAAACATTACAGATTGAAAGTCCGTTTCACTTAAACTTTTGCGATTCAAAATGGTCATAAAGAGACCATTCTGTTAAAGTAATCCATGTGAATCGAGTGGGTTAAGTAATCTGAAGATAAATTTCAGGTTTTAATTCAAATAAAGAGAGCAGCCATGGACTCCGAAAGCTTTGAGTTTGGAACGATGAAAGGGTGAGCAAATGAGAAAATTACCTTTTTATTTCTTCGTGAATGAGTGCAGCTGCAGTTCACGTAATAAACGATAGATGTCACTAATTGAGCACTTTTTAGTAACTAAACTTGTAAAAATAAGACGACTGTGTTTTTTGTTAAACATTTATTGAGCAGATTTAGTTTCATGTTTTCAGCAAGGATGTCATTTATCACATTATAGTCACTCTGAAAACTTAAAGTAAATATTGCAACTGTTTCACAGCCTGACTCAGATAGGCACAATGGAAGGGCAGTGCGACTTATTCTGTGGTTACTTCGTCTAAATTTCTCATAGCTGCTCTTGTAACAGATGTATTAATGTACAAATCTCTGACGTGGCGAGTAGCTTAACCAGCAGTAGAGCTGTCTCCTCCAGATGCCGGTATAAAATTAAAACTAATGCCACCAGGCAGTGCTGTCAAACCTCATTTCTTTCACATAGAAACGATGGGACACTGCTTGCTTTTGTCATCGTTTTCCAAAAAAAAGCCCCCAGCAGTTTCACCACAATATCAAGTGAGTTTAAGCACGTTGGCCTCTAATTTGGTTTTGCATTTGGTGCATTTCAGTAAATAAAGAATATAGATTATCTGTTGTGAAAAAAATAGGTTTGTTAAACATTCAGAGTAGGAGGAAAAATAGGTAGATGCAAATATTGCTGAAGGACTCTTCATATGAAGTCATAAACCCAGAGATACCTGCTCTCTTCTTCACTATGCTATTACAACCTCAGCATAGCCATCAAAAGTCTTAGTTAAGAAATGCACAACAGTGTCAAAAACGAAATTCACAATACAGCTAATACTAATACAGTTCTATTCCACTAACATAACTACACAGTTTTTGACATCATCCATTGACACTGAAACATACCAAAGAATTTATGGTGAAGTAGGTGGCAGGTGTCAATCCAGTAGGATTACAGTAGCTCTCTCTCAGGAATGATACTGAAGAATATAACAGTACTGATCTTTATACAGAAAATCATGATGTTTTCAGAAGTCTACTGAAGCCAGTAGACCCCACTGCTCACAATGCACAAAACAAAGCGTTTTACATAGTGTATGAGGTCAGTAAATAGGGACACATACTATTACAGAAGCGTTTGAACAGAAGGTGCATTTTGTGTGAGAAATGGAAACACTATACAGATATCTGATGTCTCTGCCGATATCTATGAATATGATCAGACTTAAATGTGCTCACACTTTCAGTTCCTGTGATAGCTTTCTGCTTTGCTTGTGTGATGTGATGTTGATTTTGCACTTAGTTAAAGATGCTATAACAACATTAAACTTTACAGACTTAAGGCATGCCTCCCCTTTCTACATCTCTGCCATTTTGGCATAATCATGGTGAACAAGCAATTTATTTAAGCAAACAAAAATCAGCATCTGTATCTTTGAAGCTCTCAGTTTCCTCCAAAGATTTAAAAAAAAAAAAAAAAAAAGGTTCACCCATCACGCTCTCCAGCGTAACATATGGCTACTGTAAATGTGCAATTTGATTGACAGGTGGAAAGTGCTTCAAAAGTGTTGTGATTGGCTGATTGTCTAAAGCCAATCTTCCTTTTACTGTTTATAGATGCTAGGATCAGTGTTGGGAAAAGTTACTTTTAAAAGTAATGCATTACAATATTGCGCTAGTCCATAACAAAGTAACTAACTGCGTTACTTTTTATGGAAAGTTATGCATTACATTACATTTGTCACCATACTTTTTGTCACCTGAGCTGGGCTTATTCTGAGCTTTCTTATTCATTTCTAATAACAAAAAACCCAAAAGTTATACTTTGGTGACTGTAAAGGCCCTTTCACACCAAGAGTGAAATTAATAAGCCTCAGGCTGAAGAAAATGCCTCTGCCTCTGCACTTACTCCCAATTTCTCTCAACACGGGGACAGGAAAGATGTCAGTGAATAAACAGGAAAACAAAGTAACTTGTGTTACTTATTTGAAAAAGTAACTATTTTCTTGTAAATTTAAAAGTAATGCATTATTTTACTTGTTACGTGAAAACAGTAATTAAGTAACTCCCGTTACCCCCAACACTGATTAGGACTGTCGCAGAGTGATATCTTAGGACAGTAATTTCACTATCATTTTCTGCATACAAATCCATGACAAAAATCATTTAAAGCACACTGTAAAAAATGATCATGATTTTAACAGCAAAAAACTGAAAATGCTACAGTAAAAACCTATTAAATGTTTAATGGTAAGTTCCTGTAAAATTTACAGGGAAAAACCGTAAATTGACGTTCCCAGAATTCCCTGCATTGCATTTCAAATTCTGTTTGAATTTGACGTTTTTTCTTTGAAATAACTGTTTCTTCTTAGTTTTTTCTTATCAGTTATGTTTATTAGGGTTGTATGTTACATCTAATGTTGTTAAATTAATTTTTATAGCATATTTCAGTTTAATGAGTCTCACCATGATGGTGTTTAGTGCTTGTGTGAATGACACTGTGCACCTTCTATATATGTTAATATTTAAAAGCTGCTTGTGATGGGCTTTGTTTCATCATGTGACTTTCTCATCACCACCTGCATTTGGTGGTTATCAGTGTATTTCAAAGGTACAAAACAGATTTCAGTACTTTAATAGGTTGGTATATTAACATTATATCAGTTAAAGAAATTACAGTATTTAACTGTAAATTTAAGTTAAAACCTAAAATGTTGTTACCGTATTTTTCACGGTAGAATTCTGGCAACCACAGCTGCCAGTTTTTTACCGTAAATTTTACGGAATTTTTTTTACAGTGCACCTCTAACCGATCTAACATTGATTTAAGTAAAAGATATGTCTGTGGTTTTGAGCTACAGAAGTATTAAGAGTGGCCTGTCCAAATCTCTCTGTGGCAGTGCAAATGTGATTTTGAACAGCATGAGTGCAGTGTAGGTCTCTATTATTGACTGAATATTTATCTGTCAGTAAGTAGCACACACATTAGGACATCACATCAGACTACACACTGACACATTAACACTAAAAAATCTCCTCAATCTTTGTCTTTCTGACCTCTTCTTAAGCAGAAATGTCCATCAGAGGTGGGATTCTGGACTACAGGTGATGTTCTTATTCTGCTCATCTTTATCTTTAAGAAATGTTTCCACTTCCTTTGGATCCTCCATAACATTCTCAGCTCTAAGTTCACCTGAATTCTTCATCTTCTCTGAGTTTTCATTGGCTTTGTGAGGCTCCTCTTTGGGGGGCGTACTGAAGTGATTCTTTGCTTCCACTGTCTCTCCATTCTCTACTGCAGTCTCTGGTGCCTCAGGTTTCTTCTTTATGAACAGTAAGTTGCATATGGCCAGCACTAAAGCTGACATCACAACTTCAATCCCAGCCAACAGGAAAACAAACATGTAGTTCTTAGTGGAGTCCAGCAGGCGCCCTTGACAAAGTAAGAACAAAGATTTCAACAACATTCTCAGATTCTCAATAGATTACAGTAAGGGTAGCAAATGTTTATAAATTAGGTATGTTTATTAGTGTAAAATAACTGTTACACATTTACAAAATATCTACTCTAATACGTTATATGAGCAATATCACACTTGTAGACGTGCGATATGGCTGTAGGTAATCACAGCGTGCTGATATACAGCCATATCGCTCGTCTACGAGTGTGATATTGCATTTATAAAACAGTTCGAAGGCACGAGTGTGTAAATAAATTAGAAACAACAATGGAGTGACTTTCTGGTGCTCTTCAGTCACTTTTGACCAAAAAATTTTCTGTTTTGAATTTTTAAAAATCACAGCTTCATCAGAATGGTACGAAACTTGGTGACTTTTATAGCATTTGGAATGTGAACACACAAAAAAATTGAGCATGATTTGAGCAGGCTAAGTGGTCGTAAAAAAAATCACACTTGTCTTCGATCAAAAATGACCCGACCATAGGAAATGAATGGGAAATTGACAAAAACACAAAAATTCAGCAATGCAGAAAAAAAGTACACAGCAATGACGGGGTGAAACTCTTAAACATCAAGAGTGCAAAACCAACACACACAAGTGTACACACACACTTATACACACACACACACCTATGAACTGGTGTGACTGTAACACAGCAAATATGTAAAATAAAAACAATAATTCAACTACACTGCAGTAAAAAAGTGGACAGCAAGGAAGGAGTTACACTCTAAAACATCAAGAGTGCAAAACAGACACATCCTCTCACACGCACTCACTTACACTCACACTCACAGACACATCTACACACATACACAAATATACACATTCAAATGAATTGGTATGGTTATAACCATATAGCCATAACAACTCAGAAAACTGAAATAAGAGGTTGAAATCAGATCAGACCCAGAAGGATTAAGCTCTGATACAACATTCCTGTTCATTTTTGTTACTTTTTATAGAATTTTAATATTTTGTGTAACAAAATGGGGGGGGGAGTGGCCAAGTATGGTGACCCATACTCAGAATTTGTCCTCTGCATTTAACCCATCCAAGTGCATGCACACAGTAGTGAACATACACCCGGAGCAGT
>JAFVLL020040717.1:0-10768 GCA_021397915.2 Tor tambroides
TTTAATATTTTGTGTGTTTGTATTCATCTTGTTTTACTTAATTTGATATATATATATATATATATATATATATATATGATATTTTTAATATGATATTTAAGTATAATACTGTTAATATCTATAGTTAGTTTATTTCAGTTTTAGTTATTTTAGTACATCAGGTTAAACTAAATTAAAATCAGATGTGTCTCATTTGTATTTTTTATTTTAAATGTTTTATTTTTATCTTCATTTTATATTTTTGAGACAAGATAATTTTTTGAAAAATGTTTAAAATCTGGTTTATTAAAAAGTCATTGATATATTAACACAACAAAAATGGAAAATTTTCAATTTTCAAGTCAAACAGGTTTAGAACAACATAAGATAGAACTGATGAAGACATGATGACAGAATTTTCATTTTTGTGTGAACTGTCCCTTTAAAAATGAGTGTTCTGAAACGCATTTTCTTGTGAAACACATGTCTCAGAGACAGTTTATCAAAAGATCTATTGCATGTAAGACAGTGCTGAAAATGCATTTTCCCAAGGGCTTAACTGCATTTTGGAGCAACACTAGTGTCAAAGAGGCATGGCAATGTTTTATGTCTGGACTCTTACCTGTAGTAGCTCTCTTTAGACAGTGATCCTTTGCTTCAGGAGGCCTTTTGATCAGAGGGCCATGCCTAACATCAGATGGAGGACACTTGATACCAGACAGAGGAGGTAATATAACACAACGTCCTCCTCTAGAACTTTTGCTCCCTGTCTTGCGTGTCTGGCCACCCTGCTGCCTGATGCTATCAGCAAGAGAGAAAGACTGACAGTAGCCCGGTGCCAAAGGATAGGACATAGGCTTTTTACAAAGCTTGACAGGGGTCAGGTATTTAGTTGCTGTGCATTTTTTCCCTTGAGAATTTCCCAGCAAGGGCGTAATATAAATTCGATAGCCTACACACGCATGTCATTTGGCTCGTGCTTGTGTGCTTGTTCATCTAAACATTTGTGTGTGCTGTATGTTTCCATGTGTCTGGCTGATCGGGTTTGTTTGTTTTCCTTTCCTTAACGTGTCTATCTGTTACCCAAGTTATCTCTCTTCACATAAATGAAGCATTACGTGGTCAAAGTCCAAGCATCTCGGCAGTGTGTTACTTCAATTACCTTCCCATCATTCCAGGTAGTACCATGATTCATTGTTTGGGTATCAAGAGTTTCATTAGTTTGATACCTTAGCCTAGATATATAGCTTATTAATTCTGAAATTAATTGCTAACGCGAAGTGACATTTTACAAGAAATGTTTAGCATAGCATGAATTATTACTTTGTTACATCTGATGGCAACTGGGCCAATATACTTGACTTTTTTTTGGCTAATAAAATGAGCCCCTCACTTCACTTTTTATGTGTTTGGTCAACTTTTAACTTTCAGCTTGAGGTATATGTGTCGTTTTACTATGTGGTTTTTTTTTTTTTTAATGAAGTAAAAGTAAGAATATTATTAGAATATATAGAATGTATAGAATATATTTTATTTTGCTGGTAATATTTCAAGGTGAACATTTACTGGACTGAAGCAATTCATTTTTGGAAAAACCATGTTAAAATGTGAGTATCCAAAAATGATCAGGCTTTTCAGTAACATTTCTTTGTACATCTCTAAATCATGATTGTACTGCATTGCATACTGTAATATATTTTGCCCCCCACAATGAAAATTACAGAGCTTAGATCATAAAACTAAGCATGTAAATATAATCATACAAAGAAATCATGATCATTGGGAGATATACAGTGACAGATACTGTACAGTAATGTTTATATGCATTTAATGTAAGTAGTTTGCTGTAATACAATAAAGATCTCATTTATTAACATGACAAGCTATGAAAATTTATTCTTACCTTTTTGGTCATAAAATAGTGACAACTGCATCAAACTGCATATTTTTTTCTCAGTTTTGGCATCAAATTGAGTTTTATTTTCCTATATTCTCCTGTATCATACTATATGTGCCATTAAAGCCTGATGTATTAGACATGATACTCAAAAAAATAAAAATAAGTAAATAAAATAATTAATTTTTTTAGATTTTGTCTAAATGTTCAATAAACAGTTCTATTTTTTTTTTAAATGATCAAATTACTATATTCTATTACAATTCTATTCATATATAGTATATATAATATCTACATTAACAGTGACTGTTAATATGGCTTGTTGGTTGCATTTTAAGGATACAGTATTCTAAAATAGACAGGATTTATGGTTTATGGGCTCTGCAGTCTGTGCCACATACTTTTCAAATATTTTTTTGATGTTCACAGTGGGACAACAGATGAATTGCTTTGACTTTCAGATCGATGTTGTCAACGCAACTTCTGTCGTCTTTTCCTTTAGTACATAGTCAGATATCATCAGCAGGACAACAATCAAAGCATCTTGCAGTAGCCTCGAGATCCATGTGTCCGCTTCATCTCCCGTGGTCTGCCCGTGTGAATGGGTGGAAGGCCCCAGCAGGCAGCGTTCTGGCCGCCTCCGTGCTTCCTGGGCCTCCTGGGGCCGGGTGAGTCTGCCTCCTCTCTGGGTGGATGGGAGGATAAGACCGTCCCTCGCTGCACAGCGCTGGGGTCCAGATTGCTATACTGGGACAGTCTGGAGGTGGGCTATGGCACTCCAATTCATCTCCTGCTGTAGCTCAGCGACGAAAGCGCCTAGTGCCCACTTCTCATCTGTGGGAGCACTCAGGAAGATGGATTGGTTGGCCGGACCATCAGAGGAGGCAAAGCGTGTGGCTAAGAGCCTATGTAGCACGTGGCTGCTCTCATATGCAAGTTTGATGAAAGACATTCACAAACAGAGTCTGGGGAGCTTCTTCTGTATCAGATGTCTCAAAGTGGCGTACACTTTAGAGCAGGCGAAAGTATGAAAGCGGCACACGCTGGCACGAGCCATTCATCACTTGCTTTTCACTTTTATGGGGTGCTTCGAATACGCCGTTCAACGGTGGCTTTCACTAGGTTGGAAATTAAGATGCTTCCTTAAGTCTGTTTCGGTGCCTTAGCACGTTCCACCTTGCTCGAGCCGCTGCTCATAATTACATGGGCATGTCCAGAAAGACAGACTAAATTACACACAGATATAAGATGAGGTGCTATCGGTAATATTCTTATGATGTTCCTATTAATCAGCTTGGCTGGTTTTTATCACAGTCCGCCCGGCCCACCGCTGGCCAGGCAATAATCGGAAATACATAAAGGAATTCTAGTCGAGCCAGGACCCAGCTTTGTCTTATTATGGAATAAACCTTGTGGAAAATATCGGTTCATCCCCAGAAGCGGCTACAAATTGGTCCTGCGTGACACGCTTGGAATTTCCGCCGCATTCCATGACCTAAAACAAAAATGACATGAACATTGACAAATTTGACAAAGAAATTTGTGCAAAAAACAACCTCTATTTGGTCAGCCAAGCAGCAAATATGTCGGATGATATGCTTTATTAAGCAATCCATTTTTCAGCAATAGCGGTGCCATCTGCAAAGGTTAGCGTGCATCAGGCTACAGAAATTTCATCTGCCTCTCTGGGCCTCGGCAAACACTCCGGCACATTTTTCATGTACATACAATTTTGGATGCAAATAGAATACTTGATGAAAGGGATGACCTTCTGAAGTGACTCCTTGGCAGTAAGGTAGGACGGAACAGGCAGCAGGAACAGAATGAGTTACTGCCCTGGCTGATCCAGCAGCACTGTAATATATGACTACTGTTCACACACAGAGTGAAAGCTCACCCCCCCCACTCTGCTACATCTCGTTTTGCTGTGCCTGGATAAAGAAACTTGGCAGAACTTAAAGGTGATATTCTTACAGTTTTGCCTGAAGACCCATAGAATATTTTTATACTCTCTTTTTAAGGTCTTTTGACATTATGACGCTGTAAATGAGTGTACATTGCATACAGTTAAATTAAAAACATTATAAAATGCATAAAATATGGTTTCCAAATATAAAATACATATAAAAAATTAGAATATACATTAATAAAAAAAAATACTTTATTGTTATTGAAAAGTCTCTCATGCTAACCAAGGCATTTATTTGATTAAAAAAGTAAAAACAATAACATTGTGAAATACTGTTAGATGAAAAGACGTTTCCTATTTTTAAATATTATTTCCTGTAACGATTCAAAGAAGTCATTACTCAAGTCCAGTTGTATAGATTAAATGTATAGCGAATGTGTATAACATTTTTTATATAAAAAACAAACTGCAGAAATAATGTTATATGCCGTCTCTAGATTTGTAGAAGAAATATCAACAATATTTGTTCTGCTCAACCACAAAAGTCTTCAACCTGAAAATCTGATATTGCAATACCATGAGAATCTAATTCTTTCAAAACAGAATAATCTGATCTATGCTATCCACATTCATTTTAACTCTATATTCTGTATAACTGTATATCAACAATTGGTAGTGTTTAATTCTTTAGCTAATGCCGTACTTAAATTAACTCTTAAGTCTCCTGTGCTATGAAAGAGACAAAAATATATAAATAAAACTCTGCCATGTCTAAAATATTTCCATCCGTAAATTGGTTACCGATTCTAAGCACAGTTTTTTTGTCACCGATGATTGTGTCACCATGTAAGCAATGTTCTAACCGCTCTGTCTTTGTTGTTGGAGGTTTAACAAATGGACAGTCAGACAGCTAGTGTTCCACTTACTCAGAGGTGTTGGTCTCATCTGTATTGTGGCTGGCAGCACAGTCATCTTCATTCTCTTTGTCCTTACTGAGGAAGGTGATCTATCAGACCACAGACATCATGGTGAATCTAGCTGGCCTCTGCCTTCTCCCATTTGAATTGAACACACAGTATTTTAGTGCTCTGCAAGCGTTCCTCTAACCAGGACAGGATTGAGAATGAGTGAGCTGTCCTTGGCTTGTATTACTGTCCCAATATGATTGAGTTCCTTTGCTGGAATTGAAGAAAGGATGAAAATTGAGGACTTGACTTTCTGAGCCATGTGTTTCAGTAGGAATCGGTAATCTCATTTCCATCTAGGTCATTTTACCCTCTTTTTATATTATGAGTAGTGAAGTGTTTCATAAAAACTTTATGGAGGATTTTAAGCAGACGTTACGAACAAGATTAGCTTTCTGAATGTATATAGTCTCATCTGCTGTGAGCACGAAACCATTAGGATCTCATTTTATTACAACAGCTTCATTATTGTTTTTGTTGTAGTAATTTAAGAAGTCTTATGCATTGAGGATATTTAAAACATAGTTAAGACACAGTGGTTTAGTACTGATCAAGAACGTATGTTTTGTTTGTGATCCCAAACAGAGCAAGATCTGGCAGTCTGAGTCTTGTAGGGGGATGATCACAGCGCGATAATTCGACTGACTAAGAAGTTCCTGCTTCAATGACTTTGTCCCACGGAGGGACGCGACTTCCAGACCCCTCAGATTGATTGTTTACTTGGGAGCTGAGGGAGAAGAGCATCTAGCTGTTTCCCAAGGTGAGCGTTTTTCCAAACACCTGCTGTTAAATAAGCGGGGCAGACCTCTGGCCGGCGCTCTCCGGCCAGGGGAATACACTGGCTTTGTCTCCGTGATGAAGGACTAGAGCTATTTATCCACCCCCCCCCCCCCCCATCCACTGGATGTGTCACCAGCGAGGTGCTTAGGCTTGAGTGTTATATATAGACTTCCTCAGCCTCTAAATAGAAATGAAATGGGATTGCCAGTGTTTTTGTTGGGCCAACATCGGAGGGAAAAAAATTAGAGATCCGCTCGCTGTGTATTTCATCACCTGCAAAGCCAATGAGGGAGAGCGCCTTGTGCCCGGCGACTGCAAACTGCGCCCAGGTTACTGCACGCTACAGTAGCCAAGAATGTGTGGTTCTGTAGATGATTAAATCAATACAATTTTGACAAGACATGTAGGAACATGCCTCTTTATTTTACGCAGTTCCTTCCCCACCGTCAGGGGGCATTTATCACCCAACCCCGGCGCCGTCATCTAATGGAGATTGTTCTTTAGTCTGTGCTTGATCGAGAGGCGGGATTATGATGCATGTCGATAGTTTGCTGAGATATTGACACAGGGACAAAGAGCACAGCCTGCAGCCGCTAGCCCGTCTATTCCCAACACGCGGCCACATATGCACACAGTCATCGTGGAAGTATCCCCGGTGGATGATTCCCATTGATATCCCATTGATGAATCGGCCCAAGCGCCCAGGTGACTGGAGGCGGTCGTTAAGACCCCCGCAAACTCGTTCAGCTGGCGATTAACGCCGCGGCGGTTCTCGTCTTTATTTACCCTGGCCGTTTTCTCAGTGTGCTCTCCTACACAACTCTCCAACACGTCCTTGGGACCTTTATCGTGGGCTTCTCACAAAGGGTTAATGATAAAAGACAGCACGTGAGGGATAATGAATATGAAAAAGGGGGGCTGCATTGGAAAGAGGAATGAGATGGGGGGGAGCTAATGACAGGTGTAGCTGTAAATTCTTCATTCTGCATGGGCTGATGGGAAGCGCTCGGCTGTGCGCTCGCCTGTGACTTTACAACTAATCCTGTTTGTAAGTTATTATTTATCTTCAGCAAACTTTGTCAAACTTGGGCTTTGATTTTTTTTTCTCCTCCCTCCTCCGATTTCCCTCTTGTGGCTCGCTCTCGCACATGCTCCCCACATAATTTATGACTGCCTCTGGTCCTCATGACAGATTATTAAAAGTAGAATTAGTTTTTTGCGCTGGATTTTTCCACTGGGAATTGGGAAGGCAGTCGTCTCAGAGGAAGGTCTCTTACGAGGTCTCCATTACTAATAGAAGTTTTTCCCTTTTTTTGATGGGGGTGAGAAGACTAATGATTTGAATTTACTGTAGCAGGCGTCACGTGGTTGGAAAAGCATCAGCAGACGAGACAAGAGGTTAAGTTCTTCCCCGTAGAGAGCTTTATTGGATTGTTTAGCAGCAGAAGGATAATGTTTTTGTCAGAGAATGCCGGAGCGCGCTAGTCTGGCTACGGAGAGAAGAAAGATGAAGAGACCGAAAAAAGACAGAGTGAGAGCCAGATATGGGGAGACAGAAAAGAGCTTCTCTCTTATGTGGGTGGTTTATAGATAGAGGGATAGAGAGACAAAGTGGAACCGAGACAACATTGTTTTTTGTAATGCAACTGGACAAACTCGAAGGTGCGAGTTGGAGATTTCCAAATGCGATCGATTTCCTCTTTTGTTCTTTTATTCTTTCTGTCATGCGCTCACATGCAAAAAAAAAAAAAAATGCAGGATAGATGGGCACACATGCACACACGCACACACACAAAGTGCTATTTCCATTCACCTGATGGCCGTTTGGAGCTTGTTCTCCCAGCATGCTACTGCAGCATGGGAACCAGAGGGGAGTCACAGCACAGCTGAGAGCCTCGGCTTAATCTTATGCATCATTAAGCACTCAGCGGCAAGCCAGCGCTGTTCATATACATCATCCACGCTTAATAAACATAATGATGACATAAGATGTAATTCTAGATGAATTTTCATTTTATAGGGAAATGGAGAATTCCTGTAGAAAGGAAAAGAAAGAAAAAAGTAAATTACCAGGGAAGTACAAAATAAATGATGTTTTTTTCAGCAAGATGAATAGCGGTGTTTGGGGCTTTAGAGCGGGAGAGGAGAAAGAGTATGATGCGGGAAGGGGATGAAGGGGCAGTGGATTAGACTGGGGGGGGCACCGGCCATTTGTACGTTTTAATCGCGGGAGTCTGATAGACAGGCTGAGGGAGTCGGAGTGGGACTCATCCATCATGCGCACTGAAAACCAGTAGTATGAGAGGTAGAGTTTCAGCCTGGGTCGCCTTACAGGGGAGGAAATAGGATTCTGATGAAAGTGTGAGGGGAGAGCGGCCCTAGACACTTGCCGGGGCGACCGGGGTCACCCAAAGGCAGAGGAGACCTGAGATTACCGCATCTGCTCAGAGAGCCACCCAGCCCGGACCCCTCTCTTATAGCACGGCCCATGGCACAGCGATGAGCGGCACCCATGAATTAATGCAAAGAGGAGGGAGATGAATCGCCCTTTGAAATTAGTGAGCACTTTGAATTCCGACGGAGTGGGCCGGGCAAACTACTTCCCCTCTATCAGTGACTCTTGACACGGGTAGATAACGGCGCAGAACGAGCATCTACAAATCAAAGCGTAATTACGACTGCTGGCGTTCCATAAACGCTTTAGTCAAGATGGCCGCTCGGAGCTGTGCGCTGTTTGTACAGCTGTGTGAGCCCAAGCTTCAGATGCGGCAGAAAAGGAACGCCAGTAAGTGCACAGTTGCATGTCTGCCAAAAGGCTGAGGAAGTGGAATGCTCTGCTTCTGTCTAATGACTAACTAGAGCAGATCAGCCCCAATGCAACCTCCCTGATTCAGTACTGCGAAACATACAGTAGCACAATTAGTTTGCCTGTTTTTCTCTGGTAATCAAGGTATCTTTTATCTAATATTCATTTCATTCTTTATTCATTCATTTGAGGTACACTGACACATCTTAAAATATAAAAGCATAAATCATGTATAACATATATAAACATTTCTATAAGCATTTGAAAGGATTTACATTTTAAAATGAACATTATATATATATATATATATATATATATATATATAAAATATAGGATAGATTATTATAAAATTTTTATTCATCAAGGCCATATCATATTGATCAAGTGGCAGTATTCAAATAAATGCTGCCCTTTTGAATTTTTTTATTCATCTAAGAATTCTAAAAAAAAGGATCATGGTTTCCAAAAAAAAAAAAAAAAAGTATTAAGCAGCTCAACTGTTTTCAACATTGTTAATAAAAAATGCACCAAATTAGCATATTAGAATGATTTTTGAAGTATCATGTGACATTGAAGACTGGAGTAAGAGCTGCTAAAAATTCAGTTTTTCCATTTGCATTTAAAATATATTAAAACAGAAAACAGTTATATTAAACTGTAATAATGCTTGACAAAATCACTTTCTTCACTGTACTTTTAATGAAATAAATGCCGCCTTGATGAGTATAAGAGACTGCTTTCAAAAACATCACCAATCGCACTTACATATATATAAATGAACATTTGATTGGACATTTTATAATGTACATTGTATAAAAAGTAGTAATTATAAATGAAGTACTAAAAAGTAATTAAATTATAATCATAGTGTATATAGATTCTAAAACCTTTTTAATGGACTTTCTGATTTTTTATAATAATTTTAAAATAATTTGTATAAAAATGATTATCGTGGTGCAGTTGTGAGATGAGAAAATGTACACTGTTTAGCACTCTTCTGTAGTGCCAGGACATGTCCCAGTAAACTTGCTGCCAATGTTCAACTGGATCTTTTCCCAGAATGAAAGTCCTTGTTAATGTGAGCATACAGAGTTCTCAGAATGTATGATTTATGTGAATCATGAATTCATATGAATTGAAAAAAAAACAAAGAAATTAACAAATAGAAAACATTCAATGTAATAGGCTAGCTAACATCTTCCCCCTCCACCACTCAAACAGTTATACTTGATTTAGAGCATTTATTTAAAAATGATGGTGTCAGAATTATGCTGAACTATGTTTAAGAGTGTGAGTGACTCTTTCATGTTTCTAAGGTGATGTCATTATGTGAAGCACCTGTTTTGGAACATCCTGACAGAATCTAGTAATCTTCCATTGACCTTGTAACTCCTCTATGCTGTGCTGTGTAACTCAGTGCTAATGGCTAAGCTTTTGATGTAATCTTGCTCTGATGAAGTATAGAGCTGTTCCTGGCGCCGCTGGCATACTGCATCTTGTTTCTCCAGCTATTAAAAGTGTCAGCGCTTGTCTTCTACTTTTGTATGCTGTTATTAACGACACAATGCTAACCGCCCAGAGTGTACATCTAATTAAAACCTCAGACAGTTATAGCAAAGAATGAATCCAAAAGATATGATATAATCATAGCAAATAATGTGTTTTTTTCCCCACTGCCTTTGGAGGTTGGGTTGTAATAGGTTATCTGTATTCATATTGTGGGTTGTGAACCCATTCAATGATTGTTATAGAGCACTGTAAAAGTTGTGAGTTCCTGCGGCAGCTTTTATTACTACTGGCTCTCTTATTTCAAAGCCTCTTTTAATTTATTACAGATTGTTTATTTGGGATTGAGGTTAACCTATTGTAACCTCCTACAACTAAACTTTGTAACTGTAGACCACACCTGTCTACCAAACAATTAGCATAGCGCTAGCAATGCCAAGGTCACGGGTTTGCTTCGTAGGGAATGCGTGAACTGATAAAACGTAGAACTCGAATACAACGTAAGTCTCTTTGGAAATCAATAGGCCTCATAAGATCACAAGAAAATCTGAGAGCCATGTATGTTTTCAGACGACTGTGATTTAGATGACAGTGTCTGTGGGGTGGTATAAATGTATCTTTCTGTCGTAATGCATTTTTGTCTGCTTGGTTCCCCCCTCTTTCATTCCCGCCCTTTGACACAGTCATCTCCCAGAACCCAAGCCTGCTGGCCTGCATTCAAGCCCCCTGTCTTAACCTGAAGAATTATGTGTGCAGATAATTAGCTCTTATAGGTACACTTTCCATTTCTTCACTTCACTAAGCACATCATCTTCCTTCCCTCTTTATTGTTTGCTTTGCTTTGTCAGATCGATGTCTTGCTACTGCGTAAGTAGCAGTCATATCTAAAGCAACATAAATCACAACAAGGTTCCCTGTCGCACCAG